>ML373035.1:0-21171 GCA_005239525.1 Nicotiana knightiana | reverse complement strand
TGCTTTAGGATCTCGCCCAGTCACACTTAGTTAAACTACCGATGCATGAAAAAGGACATAAGATGGTCTCATATTTGATCATCATGTTTTAAATAAACTGGTGATAATCCCTATATTTTGCAACATCTAGAACAACATGCTTTTAGGTAAAACAACTTCTGAACTATTTTTTTAACAATTGTGGTAATCATTATGCACAATCCCATGCTTAGGAAAGCCTTAGGTAATTAATCTCTTTAAAAATTGGAAGACTGTTGCTTTGTGTTTACCACCTAATGGTTAACATGCTTTAAACTTAATAGGCAAACTGATTAGGTCCTGCTTCTGTGTTTATAAAATTGAAGCTGCATATCTTCTGTTTTCTGATTTTCATTTAGACATCATGGATCCTACTTAATAATATTGCCCTTGTTTGTGTTTGAGACGTGCTGCTTATGTGCATTATTTGTGGAGGTAAATCTGAGCCTCTTAACTGCTTTTTCCTGTTTTATCTGTTCAAATTCTATCTGTTCTTGCCTGTTGCCTAGTATTTTCTCCTTTAAACCTTAGGGGTCAGTCTAGAACTGCCTATAGATAGAGGTCCTAAATCCCTCCAGGGCCATTAAGAAGGGACGAGTAACATCACGCATAAAGATCGTTAAAAAACACTCGCTTTAATAACCTCTAAGGGGTGGGGAAGGGTAGATATGGATATGATGACCGGTGCGCTAATGCAACGTGTAGCCCCTCTTCTGATGAGTGATTACCGGGCATTGTACCGATGTGATCCTATAGGATAAACGACCTAGGACCCCCCTATCCCCTACATATGTGTGTTTAGATCATAACTCTTTCAAACCTTGTATATGTATTTTTAGACTTTAAATCTTTAAAAACTTTAGCACATATGTGTGCTTAGACTGCGAATCTTCTCAAAATCCTTATTTGTTTACCTATATGTTTTATTTGCTTATGTGCTACTTGTTTTTAAAATTCACAAAGCTTGTTTAGCCGGGAACCACAGTTGTGGACTTTAAGGAATGCCTAACACCTTCCCCTTGATGTAATTTCAAGCCCTTACCCAATCTATGGTTATTCAATTAGTGTTATTGTGACCCTTAATAGGTGCCCTAACACACCTTAAAATCGTTAGGTGGCAACTCTTCAATTCCTTATCCCTTTCCCAAAAGGAAACTATTTGTCCCAATAATGTCGAATACCCTGACCGACCCTGAAAGGGGAGGAAATAGGGGGTGCGACAACATGGCGACTCTGCTGGGGATTTATCTAGGCTTTTACCATTTCAAACTGCTTTGTGAACTTGTCTTTACTTTGTTAATACTTGCAACCTTTCCCTTTCCCCCTTTATGTGCCATTACTTGATTATCTCTTTCAAGTATTTTTATTCCTTTCAGAATCAAAACTGACATGTTTCTTTTTGTTTTTCTTCGTAACTACTTTTTCAATTATAGCTGTTGTATTTACCATTTTCATAACGTGCAAATACATGACAACATGCTTTTATTGCTCATTTATTGTTGCATAATCATGCTCAACATCATATTTCACTCGTGCCTATCCAAATCCTATAGCAACACTTGATGAGTGTTTGCGCCCTTCATTTTATACCACCCCTAAATTCGGAAAGGCTTATTTGCGGTAAAACTAGTCGATCAGTGGTGCAGTAGACGGTTCCGTGCCTTTTCCCCTCAAGTTGTTCGCTTGAGGATACCAATCTAAAACCCCATAGAAACCTTACTCTATTATATTGTGCTTGCATCATGGTCAAACCTAGCAGGGTTAGCGTGTCGTCCGCACAATAACCCTTTAAGACAGCCTTATCCAAAAGTCCACCGGGTTTTTCATAATTCCAACGGACGCAGTCACGTTTTGTGCATTTATTTGGAGAACTAAATGCTTTCATGCTAATCATAAGTGTATAAATAGTCGAGTCTGGCGGAGGTAAGGGTCTAATATCTATTTTGCAGAAAATGAGGCATGAAGTCCCCAGGTTCGGCATGGTCCAAAGAATACCACCAGTATTGCTGGATTGGTGGGAAGACCTCTCACCCAGTGACAAAGACCATGTGAAGAGGGTCCTCAGGAACTTGCCCTCTTTACTGGATATTCAACCAAACAACATGTTGATCGAAGAAGCCACTATGTTCTGGGATAGAGAAAGGTCTGTGTTCCGTTTTGGCAACATAGAAATGACCCCCCTCTTGGAGGAGATATGGGGATTTGCGGGTTTACCTTGGGACAGTCCAGGTTTGTTGGTACTGGAGAACCGTGCCGCTATGGGTTCCTGAAAATGATGGGTTTGAAGAGGAACGATGGTTTAGAGTGCCTGACATAGTCCTACATACCTTTTGATTATCTCTATGAACGATACGGCCATAGCAAATCCTATCGTATCTTCCACGACGAGTTCTCTATTACTTCCTTTTGTCACATTCACCGCAGGGTTTTTGTGTTCGTCATTTGCTTCCTGGGTCTGATGGTGTTTCCAAGCAAAGGAGACCGGATTCACACTAGATTGGCTATGGTAGCCAAAACCTTAATGGAATGGATCGAAAGGCAAAAATATACCATTGTCCCTATGATCATAGCAGACATATACCGAGCCTTGGACCACTGCCAGAAGGGGGCCAAACACTTTGAGGGTTGCAACCTGCTACTACAGGTTTGATTATTGGAGCATCTCCAGAGAGGCCAATATCGTCAGGAATTTCCACGAAGAGAGTGGAATGATCATATAGCCTTCCACCACCCTAAGAGGATGACCTACATCCTTGATAGGTTCGCTCAACCGGAAAACGCTACAGAATGGGCGCAGTTCTTTGATAATTTGACCGAGGACCAGGTTCAATGGATGTTCGAATGGTTCCTTACCAGTGAATTCATTATCAGATCGAGGGACGCTCCGCACCTGGTGTTGATTGGTTTAAGGGGCATATATCCCTATGTTCCCATCATGGTAATGAGACAGGCGGGTAGAAAGCAAGTTATACCGCGAGTCTCCAAAATAAGCCATTACAGGGCAGATTTTCAGGACGACGATATCCCGTACAAATGTGAAGCTCATCATCTATGGCATCTCAAGGTTATTGTAGAACGGGACACCATCGAGCCCGATAGATATCACGCAGGGCATGTACGCTTCTACCTATCATGGTTGGAAGACAGCATAGCAGGGATAGTTGAGCCGCGCATCAGCAGAAACAGGGTCATAGATGAAGCGGCTGAGGCTCAGGTGAAATACAATAATCTGCGCAAAAGGCTTCGTGAATCCGAGGCCGAGACCTGGAGCAACACAAGACTAATATGAAACTGATCGATGAGTGGAAGGAAAGGGCCATCAAATCTAGTGAAAAGTTGGAATATTTGGAGCATGGTCTGATGGAGCTAGAAGCAAAGACAAGAAAAAGGGTCGCCGATTGCCAGAATGCTGAGGGAAACGAAGGAGGGCATCTAGCAAGGGTATACCTGCTGTTGGCATGCACGACCTGGGGAAACTGATTGACAGAACCAAGAAGACCAAGCCTGGGGAAGGTCCTTCGGGGAGTAAGTAGTCTAGGTTTCCTTTTCATTGCTTTTACCAATGTAATAAGGCCAAGTTCCATTAGTGACTTTATTTCCTGCTCATTATTTTAGTGTCTTTTTGGACTCGTCTATTTTACATTAACGAAATGAGGCATTTTCATCTAAGTTCTCCAAAATCAACTTGTCGCTAGGCCTACCTCGGGCACAAGGAGGCTCCCAAATTAGGACACGCTTTTATTCCCGCACTATATGTTTAAATACTGCAATATTTTCTCATGGTTCTCACTGACTTGGCTACCTTTTATTTTTTATTTTTGTTTCTCTTTTGATTATTCCCCTCCCCTTAGGTTGGTTCGTGCATTCTGGCATCATCATCATATCACACAAGATCCAGGGCCCTCTACCTCCTCCTCCTCCTAGTCCACTTAAAGGCAAAGGCAAAGGCAAAGGCAAAATGGAAGATTTGGGCAACATCAGATAGGAAAACACAACGCCAGTGGAACGAATAGAAGCTTTTGAAAATCAAGGTACTCAGGTTCAGAATGATGCTATGTCACAACTCGAGCAAAGGTTGTTAAAACTCCAAGGGGAGCTTGACCATGTCTGGAACTTGGCAAATTTATCCTTCTTGCTCAGTGTCCCAGATGTCATTCAAAATCCCATACCTCCTCAGAACACCTCAAACAAACAGAACCCTCCCACAACTCATCATCATACAACTCCACCGGAAAAACAAATTATCCCACCACAACACCAGCACAACACTTTCCACGCTCCAATAAATACCCCGCTAATTATCCCTGAACTACAAGACTCCACAAGTGACCACCTCTATACTCAAACACTAGGTCATCAGAACAACCCCATATACGTGGAGGCTCTACTTCACTCCACCCAACACATTGCTTAAACACCTGAATCCAGTGAGAATGATATGCTCATTAAGAATTTGGCTGAGGAACTCAAGAAGCTGACTAGTCGAGTTCAGGGCATCGAAGGAAGCAAGGGAGTCGAAGGGTTGAACTACGAAGATCTCTGCATACAACCCGATGTTGAAATACCGGAGGGCTACAAACCTCCCAAGTTCGAAATGTTCGATGGTACAGGAGATCCAGGGTCCATCTGAGGACCTATTATGATAAATTGGTTGGAGTAGGAAGAGACGAGAAGATTCACATGAAATTGTTCATGAGGAGCCTCACAGGAGATGCTTTATCTTGGTACATCAGCCAAAACCCTAAGAAGTGGTCCGACCGGGTAAGTATGGCAGCAGACTTTATGGACCGGTTCAGGTTCAATACGGAGAATGCACCAAATGTGTTCTACATCCAGAACCTTAAAAAGAAGCCCACTGAAACTTTTCGCGAGTATGCCGCTCGTTGGAGATTTGAAGTAGCCAAGGTCAAGCCTGCCATAGAGGAAGAACAAATGAACAAATTCTTCGTCCGAGCACAAGACCCGCAGTATTATGAGAGGTTAATGGTGATTGAAAACCACAAATTCTCTGACATCATCAAGCTGGGTGAGAGAATTGAAGAAGGTATCAAGAGTGGAATGGTTCCTAACTTTGAGGCCCTACAGGCCACCAACAAAGCGTTGCAGTCTGGTGGTATATCCAAGAAGAAATATGCAGGAACGGTAATGGTTGCACATGGACCCAAATCCCCGTTGGTATACAGAACTTCCCCACTCCCCTATCAAGAAACCTCTCCCACCTATCAGTCAGCACCTCCATCAACATATCAGCCTTCTCCACCGCCTACATATCAGCCTACTTCCCCCAGATATTCCCAACCAGCTCCTGTTTATCATACCTACAACTCTCAGCCATCTCACTTTCAATCGCCCCCTGCTTGCCAAAATTTTCCTAGACCTCGACCCAACTTTGATCACAGACCTCCTAAACAATACACTGCCATTGCTGAACCTATCGACCAACTGTATTAAAGATTAAAAGTTGCTGGTTATGTCACTCATATCCCTGCTGTAACCCCTGAAAATCCATCCCAATAGGTCAACCCAAATAAAACATGTGCATACCATTCTGGCATGAAGGGACATACATTTGATGAATGTCGCTCGTTGAAGGATAAGATCCAGTCTATGATCGATAACAAGGTCATCCAGGCAAAAGAATCTGCTCGTAATGTTCGCAACAATCCGCTTCCGGACCATAGGGGTGTCAACATGATAGAGATAGAAGAAGATTGGGATCCAGAGGGGTCGATCGAGTTAATCATAGAAGGTGATGACCCAAAGAAGCCATCAATCACTCTTAATCCCATCATAGTCCAGATTCAGCCATCCGGAAAGTCGAGGTAACTGCGTCACTCCCATTCAAGTTCAAAACGGCACCACCTGCAAACACATATTTTCCGTTCGAGGTTGAAGTTATGTCGCCTGCTAAGGTACCCATTCCATTTGAAGTGAAAGTAGCTGCACCAATCACAGTGACAGTTTAAACCACGCCACCTTTCAACGACAAGGTCGTACCTTGGGATTACACGGCTGAAGCAAGAAGGAAAAGTAAAGTCAAGATAGAAGAAGATGGTGCTGCACAAGGGATGACAAGGACTGGCAGGGTCTACACACATGAACACTTGGTAGAGTCTAGCAAGAATGCTTCCAACAGGCCACCCGTCATTGAGACAGGCCCAAATGATCTTTGGAGGAAGGTGCAAGCCAGGGAATACTCAGTCATCGATCAGCTGAACAAAACTCCAGCCCAGATATTAATTTTGTCATTGCTGCAGAATTCAGAGACACACAGTAATGCTTTGATGAAAGTGCTGAACAAAGCATATGTGCCAAATAACATAACTAGTGGAGAATGGCCAATATGGTAGGTCAAGTACTGGAGAGTCACAAGATCACTTTCCACGAGAACGAGCTGCCGCCTAAAGGGCTAAGTCACAACAAAGCACTACACATCACTGTGCAATGTGAGGACTACTTCATCACTAGGATTCTGATCGATTGGATCCAGCCTCAACATATGTCCGTTGACAACACTCAAGAAATTGGGCAAGGGACTGCACGAGATCAAAGAAGGATCTATGAATTTAAAGGCTTTCGACGGTTCTCATAGGTCTACTATCGGTGAAATCGGTCTTTGTCTGCAGATGGGACCTACATGGTTCGAAATTGAATTTCAGGTGATAGACATATAGGCATCCTATAATCTGTTGTTGGGACGCCCATGGATACATGCCGCTGGGGCTGTGGAATCAACATTGCATCAGGTAGTGAAATTTGAATGGAACCACCAGGAAGTAATCATCCATGAAGACAGAAGCAACCCTATCTATGGTCGCCAGACCATCCCGGTGATTGAAGGTGGAAGAAGGCTGGGTGGAGAAACCTACCACCACATTCAATGGGTCAATGTAGTGGATAAAGACAAATGGTGGGACAGTAAGATCGAAAGCATACTGAACTGGAGTGGATACGAGCCTGGCAGAGGACTCGGGAAAAATCTTCAGGGGATTTCCAAACCAATACAGTTGAAGCACCATGGCACCACTTTTGGGATGGGATACAAATACACTTGGCAGGAGTACAAAGACTGGTCGCCACCATGGCGCGGTCCCTACTATCCATTTGAACAACTTATACCACATTTGGAGCAGACCTTCCGGCAAGATGATATCATATGGGGGTCAGAAGAAGAAGAAACTCTAGCAGCTTTGAAGGATCTATTCTTGGAAGATGATGACGTGGACTGTTGTGTTATTATTAAGGAGGAGGAGAAGGAAGGCCCTACCATCCAAATTGTGAGTAAGGGATCATTCCTTAGGAATTGAACTGTCAGACCATCCAGGGCCCGACGAGTCCCGGGTTAGCAAGGCTGAACAAGCATTATTTTTTTCATTTTGCTAATGATTTCTTTTTTCGCATTTCCATTTTTCGCATTTTCCAATAAAATCTCCAATGTTCCAAGACATTCAAAAATCATATTTATGTTTCGACAAATCTTTATTCATTTTATCATTTTCTCTCATTATTTTATCTTACAGCATTACTATTTCCTGTCTTGATGAACCAATGACTGTGACATGCAATGAGACAACACAACAAAAGGACAGTGATTCAGAGGAAAAAGATACCATACCCGATGAAATTATCAGAGAAGTTGAGGGTTTTGAAAATAGACCTAAGTCCAATCTGAACGAAACCAAGATAGTCAACCTGGGAGATTCATAAACTGTCAAGGAAACTCGCATCAACATTCATCTATCGCCATCAGAGAAAAGGGAATACACACAATTCTTGAAAGAATATGAAGACATATTTGCATGGTCGTACGATGACATGACTGGTCTAAGTACATCCATTGTGGCTCACAAGTTACCAACCAATCCAATGTGCTCGCCGGTAAAGCAGAAGCTCAGAGAATTCAAGCCTGATATGAGTCTGAAAATCAAAGAGGAAGTTACCAAGCAAATCAACGCCAAGGTTCTCAGGGTATTTGAATATCCAACATGGTTAGCCAACATCGTTCCAGTAACCAAGAAAGATGGAAAGGTCAGAGTTTGTGTCGATTACCGGGATCTCAATCGGGCCAGTCTGAAGAATGGTTTTCCTTTCCGAACATACACATCTTGATTGACAATTGTGCAAGGCATGAGCTTCAATCGTTCATGGATTGTTTTGATGGTTACCACCAGATTTGTATGGACGAAGAAGACGACTTTCATCACGCCGTGGGGAATCTACTGTTATAAGATAATGCCGTTCGGCCTAAAGAATGTTGGGACCACCTATATGAGAGCTATGACCACCATCTTCCATGATATGATACATAAATAAATTGAGGTGTATATGGATGACATCATCATCAAGTCCAAAAGAGCCACCGGCCATACAGCAGATTTGAGAAAATTCTTCGACAGGCTGCGAAAGTACAACTTAAAATTAAACCCCGCGAAGTGTGCATTTGAGGTTCCTGCTGGGAAATTGCTTGGGTTCATCGTCAGCCGTCGAGGAATAAAACTGGATCCATTAAAGGTCAAAGCCATCCAAGAATTGCCACCGCCAAAGAACCAGAAAGATGTGATGAGTTTCCTGGGATGCCTTAACTACATCAGCCGATTTATAGCCCAGTCCACGGTTATATGTGAACCAATCTTCAAGATGCTGAAGAAAGATGCTGCGACTGAATGGACCGATGATTGTCAGAAAGCTTTCGACAGAATCAAGGAATACATGTCAACATCACCAGTCTTGGTCCCGCTAGAGCCAGGTAGACCCTTGCTACTTTACCTTGCGGTATTAAATGGAGCTTTTGCTGCATTCTGGGGCAACACGACGAAACATGAAGAAAGGAACATGCTATTTATTATCTGGGTAAGAAGTTCACTCCACATGAGGCACAATATTCTCTACTGGAATGCACCTGCTGTGCTCTAACCTGGGTAGCCTAGAAGCTAAGGCATTACTTATGTGCCTACACAAAGTATCTCATATCAAGGATGGATCCCTTGAAATATATATTTTAGAAGCCCATGCCCACTGGCATACTGGCCAAATGGTAAACCCTGCTGAGTGAGTTCGACATTGTCTATGTGACTCAAAAAGCGGTCAAGGGGAAAGCACTGGCAGATCATCTTGCCGAGAACCCCGTGGGAGGAGAATACGAACCCTTGAAAACGTATTTTCCCGATGAAGAAGTGTCATTCATAGGGGAAGACATTGCAGAATCCTATGACGGGTGGAGAATGTTCTTTGACGGAGAAGCTAATTTCACAGGAGTCGGTATTGGAGCTGTCCTGATATCGGANAAATTCTGTCTTTGAGAACCCCGTGGGAGGAGAATACGAACCCTTGAAAACGTATTTTCCCGATGAAGAAGTGTCATTCATAGGGGAAGACATTGCAGAATCCTATGACGGGTGGAGAATGTTCTTTGACGGAGAAGCTAATTTCACAGGAGTCGGTATTGGAGCTGTCCTGATATCGGAAACAGGTCAACACTGCCAAACTCAGATTTCCCTGCACCAACAATATGGATGAATATGAGGCCTGCATCTTAGGGCTCAATATGGCCATTGACATGAATATCCAAGAGTTGCTAGTAATTGGTGACTCAGATTTGCTAATACACCAAGTACAAGAAGAATGGGCTACCTAGAATTCCAAGATATTGCCATATTTGCACCATGTGCAAGAATTGAGGAAAAGGTTCACAAAGACAGAATTTTGGCACGTCCCCAGAGTTTAGAACGAGTTTGCCGATGCATTGGCCACTCTATCATCCATGATACAACACCCAGATAAGAAATTCATTGATCCTATTCCAGTGAAGATCCATAACCAGCCGGCATATTGTGCCCATGTTGAAGAATAAGCAGACGGAAGACCATGGTTCCACGACATCGGGGAATACTTGTCAAAGGGAGAGTACCCAGATCTTGCAAATCACACTCATAAACGAACGCTTCGGAGACTGTCCAATAATTTCTTCCTCAGCGGAGGAAACCTGTGCAGAAGGACTCCTGACTTGGGATTATTAAGATGTGTCGATGCAAAGGAAGCCTCCGGACTACTTGAAGAGATACATGCTGGGACCTGTGGCCCATACATGAATGGTTTTGTCTTAGCAAAGAAAATACTCATAGCCGGTTACTTCTGGATGACCATGGAAACGGACTGCATCCAATATGTACGAAAATGCTATCAATGTCAGGTGCATGCAGATATGATAAAGGTACCCCTAAATGAGCTCAATGCAACAAGCTCACCTTGGCTGTTCGTCGCCTGGGGAATGGACGTTATTGGACCAATCGAGCCCACAGCCTCAAATGGCCACAGGTTCATCCTAGTAGCTATTGATTACTTCACCAAATGGGTTGAAGTGGCATCATACAAAGCGGTGACTAAGAAAGTCGTGGAAGACTTTGTCCGTGACCATATCATTTGTCGGTTCGGGGTTATGGAGTCAATCATCACCGACAATCGCTCTAATCTCAACAGTTATCTGATGAAAGCCATGTGCGAGACATTCAAAATCAAGCACAATAATTCCATAGCCTATAGACCACATATGAATGGAGCTGTGGAAACCGCCAACAAGAACATAAAAAAGATATTGAGAAAGATCATAGAAAAGCACAAACAGTGGCATGAAAAACTATCATTCGCCTTATTGGGATACCGTAATACAGTCCGCACATCAACTGGGGAAACTCCTTATTTACTGGTTTATGGTACGGAAGCTGTTATTCCTGCCGAAGTAGAGATCCCTTCCTTAAGAATCATACAAGAAGTTGAGCTCAGCGAAGCATAATGGATAAAAGGCCGCTACGAGCAGTTAGCCCTCATAGATAGGAAAAGGATGAATGCAATATGTCATGGTCAACTTTATTAGAATAGAATGTCCAGAGCCTTCAACAGGAGAGTCAAGCCAAGACAGTTCACACCGGGACAACTGGTGTTAAAGAAGATTTTTCCATATCAAGACGAAGCCAAAGGGAAATTTTCTCCCAACTGGCAAGGTCCATATATGGTTCACCGAGTATTGACAGGATGAGCTCTCATACTTGCAGAAATGGACGCAGAAGTTTGGCCAAAGCCAATTAATTCAGATGCAGTCAAACGATATTATGTGTAACTTTCTATGCTTTTCTTTAATAATGTAAATTGAACTACGCCTGACCTGATTCCCGTTTAAGAGGGGATACGTAGGCGCCCTATGGGTTCGGTCATAATTCAATAAAAATCTCATTTCCCCCGCAATTGGAAACTGGGGCAGAATTTTGAGGAGGACCCTCAAAATTCCGAAGCAAGTTCAACCGATCAAAGCATGTACAACGGTTAGAATCATCAACCATCCAACTGGGGCAGAATTTTGAGGAGGACCCTTAAAATTCCGTAGCATGAGTGGTTGCAATGTCTTGAACCATGTCACAGTTACCAGTGCATCTAAATTTCTTGAAATATATTTTTTACTATGTCTTTATAAAATTATGCACATTTTCAAAATATAGCTCTGTTTAGCAAACGCTACCCCAATGACACAAACAGAATCATCAGACCAAGCAGAGCGAAGCAAATAAAGCCAGCGGAGACACGAATCAACCTCCCCCATCTACAGAACTCACAATTTTTCTTTGGATGCAGGAACAAAGAACGAACATGTTCCAAAACAAAATCCTCGAAACCATCGCACTTGCCGACATTTTCTATCAGCACGAACAAACAATGCCCCGTAGTCACAATGCTCACAACAATCACAATATCAAAGTCTGCTTCCAGCTAAGAAATTCTACTGTCATTTACTATTTAATCTTTTGCATAAGGCTAAGTTCTGCCTTTATTTTGCATAAGGCTAATATCTGCCTTCATTTGCATAAGGCTAATCTTTGCCTTCATCTTGCATGGGACTAAGCTTTGTCCCGCATTCTGCATGGGGTTAAGCTCTACCTCCATTTGCATAAGACTAATATCTGCCTTCCTATCTACATAAGGTTAAGCTCTACCTCCATCTACATAAGGATAATCTCTTCCTTCCATCTTGCATAAGGCTAATCTCTGCCTTCCTATCTGCATGAGGTTAAGCTCTACCTCCATCTGCATAAGGCTAATTCCATCTTGCATAAGGCTAATCTATGCCTTCTCCTGCATAAGGCTAATCTCTGCCTTCATTCTGCATAAGGCTAATCTTTGTCTTCCAGATCTCTGCATGAGACTAAGCTCTGTCTCCATACTTGCATGAGGCTGAGCTCTGCCTCCAATTTGCTTTTCACCGAGACTAAGCGCTGTCTCTCGAGCATTAATCACTTCGTTTCTCTTTCGGGCTAAGCTCTGCCCTCCATTTCCCAAGACTAAGCTCTGCCTTGTGGAAGTCACATTAATGCATTTCATGGGCTGAACTATCGCCAACCTGTCCAAAGGCATCATACTCTAACGCCATCGTCTTCATAGCCGGAAGACACCATGTCATGGCCTGAGGATCTCTCTCAACTTTTCATATCATTATTCAAAGGCGCCATAGTTCGGAGGCACCATCTTCATGGCCCGAGAACATCATTTCATGGCCCAGGACGTCATGATCAAAGGACGCCATCCTCCACCGTCCAAAGACAACTTTCATGGTCCAACGGGAATCTGCATCATGTTTAAATTTTCGCACAAATATATGCTCGTATTATCTCTACTTGTATGTGACCCAGCAAGCAACTGCTATCCCAGCAGGAGCGATCCCGCTCCAGTTCCCCTCAACGGTATCAAACCTGACCTCTCTCATGAATCATTCATTTACCTATCCCTAGATATTGTGTCCGTTCTTGCAATGATTTCATCGGTATACTCCGCCGATGAATCTAGAACTACACGCGGCCTGATTCCTGTGAAACCAGGGATATGTAGGTAGCTCAAAAATCAGGGTGTGACCTCAATCTCTTTAACCGTTTCGCTCGATAAAATTGGCCATCATATCTTTACCCGATAACTCTTCCATCCTTTCCGGGTAAAGAGGGGCAGCTGTTGATACCTAATTTTTTCTAAAAAATATTTCAAAATGCATATATGTCTTCAAAATCCTGCATTAGCATCAATTGGTATTTTTCCACAATTTTCTACATATTTTATTAATTTACCCAGTATTTTATTCCAATAAATAATTACAAAATTGCATCACAAATGACTTCAAATCATTTTCTTGGTTTAATATTACTATTATGGTCCTATTAAGTCCAAATTATTCTATAAATAGCCAATTTGGCACCTTTTGGCTACAATTGCAATAACTTTGCAATTGTAGCCCATGCGTATAATTTTTGTATTATTTTTTAGCAGAAATTTGTCTATTGTATTTCAAATACTAAATAACCATTTTTGAAACATCTCTATACATGAAATTCATTTTTTAATAATTAGTAATTATTTTACAAATTATTTTTTTAATCAATTTATTTGGGANACCCAAATTCTTGTTAAATCCCGACTGTTGATCATTTTGATCAACGGTCCAAATCCCCCTTACTATAATTAAACCCAAACGACCACCCCCCCCCCCCCCAAACCCTCTCATTTTCACTCACCCTCTCCACCGTTACACTTCACTCTCCTCTCCAAATCCTCTCTAATCCTAACCCTAAATCTCACCTCGCCTCCTCTCATCTGTCATCAACCATGGTGATTCCTCACCACCCTCAGGCCTCTCATGGCTCTCTTATGCCGGTCTTACTTGTCTCTAAGGACCTCAAGGGACGAGGGTCAGTCCACTCACACCTTGGGCCTGTTCTTGCATGTTTCAAGCCGCCATGGCTCGATCTTGAGTAAGATCTTTCTATTTTTTCCTAAACCTATGGGTCTCTAAGCTGGTCTCTTCGTCTCTGCGTTATTTTTACGAAAAACCTACTTTCATCTCTTGAACTTCTTAGAAATGTACAGATCTGAGATGGATCGAACTGTTTTCCGCTTGTTTTTATGAAAACCTTCTGATTTTCAAGTGTCTGTTCATTTCTTCCTAACTAGGGTTTACTGAAAATCATCTTCTACAACAGTTTTCCGATTTTGAATGTTTAATCTTCTGTTCTTATGTGCTTTTGACCAATTTATGTTGAGTTTGCCTAAACCCTAGTCTATTTATGCTAAAACCCTTTTTTTCTTATACTTTGCTTCGATTCTGGGTTTTCCGTGTTACTTGTGCACTGTTTTCGATCGATGCTTTGATTCTCATGATTTTCCTTTAGCTTAATTCAGTGTCCTGTGATTTTTACCCTAGTATATATTTATTAGGGTTTGTGATTCTACTCTCGATTGATCCAGTATGTTTATGCTTGGCCTACTTGTTTATTCATGGAAACCTATGTTGTTTTCCTTAAAATCAGTATTATTTCTAGTCTTTGATTCACTGATTTGCTGTGGTAATACCTATATGCTGATTTCTGGTTATTTCCCCTATTTTTCATAACTGTTAATTATTTCTTGCCTTATTTTTGATTAACCGTGAAATTTGCTGACTCTTACTAAGTGTTTCCTTAATTAAACTCTTTTGTACTTACCCCTAATTACCTACTCTGTACCTAAGTGTACTTGATTTTCTTCTTTAATTATCTGCCCTGCTCTTGACCGTTGGTTGATTACCCCTTAATTGGTGGAAACTTGGCTGAATTTATGTATTGAATCTATCATTTTCCCTAATTGCTACATAGTAGATTCTTTACCTTATTCTGTCTAGCTCTCAACTGCTATATATACTCTCCTCCATTCTCACTTCTAAGACACTAACTGACACTGAACTCAAAACACAAGAACACATTAGTTCAAAAAGCTCTCTCTCATACTCAAAGCTTTTCTGCTCTCTTTCTTTCTTTGTTACTTACTCACTACTGTTCTGAATTAGCCGGCTGCAAGCCAAGGCTAATTATTGTGCTCTCATATCCTTCACTTTGTGTTTACTATCCCCTTACTGGTATATTCTGATTCCAATTCAAGTCCCAAAACCAACATGTTTCTGTTACTGCTTCAGTTTATCATGTTTATGATATGTTTCTATCTATGGTTTTGTTGTTCAACATGTAATTGACATGTCTACATCATTGTTCATCTAGCATATTATGTGATGCCCCACTCTCCTTTAGGATCAGTATGCTTATGAATATGTTACCCCCTTGCAGTATGTCCCAATATGATCTGCTCTATCTCATGTTTACCTATTTTCTAGCATGAACCTTTCTTTGCAAAGCAATATGTATCCAAAGTTGTATGATTCTGTGTTGATTATGAAATTCATGCTATGTTGATACCATTAGCTATCCCCTAATCTCCATAAACCCCCTACAAGAACTTCTATGATCATGTGTTCTATGTGCTCTATGTGTCCCCAATTCCCATCACCCCTGTATGAAGGACTGTGATTTGAATGTGCTGAATCTGTTTGTGCAGTGATTAGTCTACTGTTTGTTAATTGTCCTACTTTTATCAACAAACTATTTTTACTAAACAACTCTCCTATTTTATAAAACTGTTTCAACTAAGTCTTTTCCAAACGTTGCCTTTCCTATTAAAACATTTCAAAACTATGTCAAGCACTCTCACTCTACTCTTAGGTCCTTAGGTTCTGCCCCTCTAGTGTATGACTGCCTTGGGATTCCTATGAGATCCCTCTGAACTCTAGTGCACTGAGACTGGCCCTTCCACACCGTAATTACTCAATTATGGTTATGAAATCTGGGTGTGAGCACCGCTCGGGATCCGTGAGGTCCTTAGGGAACTCTGACACACCCGGATATGAGAAAGGCTATGAAACATTTGAGCACTTGAGGTTCTGGGAATCTGGGCCTTTTTTTCAGGCTCCCTATAGCTTAACTTCTTCTTTTCCTTTATCTATTTATGTAATTTACTCAGTTGGTCTGTAATAATTACTTGTAAACAGATATTGGGGATGGCTAGTGAAAAGGGGAGGGCAACATATATATGTTATCAATATCAAAGGGTAGAAACCATGCCTTAGGTTTACATTTCCTATATGTGCATTAGAATCCATGCTTAGGACCAATACATTCTAAGCATGTCATGCATTAGATATCATGTTTTAGGTTTACTGCTTCAGCATCTCATTTGACCCTATTTATCACTTAGAAATCCTGCTTCAGGGCTAAATAATAGCATCAACATAAAAATGTTTCTCCTACACATCCTGAAATTATGTTGTAACTTCCTGTGCATTAAGAAATCATGCTTTAGGAATTCTGCAACCCTTTTGCATCTCTATGTGCATAGTAGATACCATACTTTAGGATCTCGCCCAGTCACACTTAGTTAAACTACTAATTCATGAAAAAGGACATAAGACAGTCTCATATTTGATCATCCTGTTTTAAATAAACTGGTGATAATCCCTATATTTTGCAACATCCAGAACAACATGCTTTTTAGGTAAAACAATTTCTGAACTGCTTTTTAACAATTCTAGTAATCATTATGCAAATCCCACACCTAGGAAAGCCTTGGGTAATTAATTTATTTAAAAACTGGAAGACTATTGCTTTGTGTTTACTGCCTAATGGTTAAAAAGTTTTAAACTCAATAGGCAAACTGATTAGGTCCTGCTTCTGTGTTTATAAAATTGAAGCTGCATATCTTATGTGTTCTGATTTTCATTTAGACATCATGTTTTAGGATCCTACTTAATAGTACTGCCCTTGTTTTTGTTTGAGACGTGCTGCTTATGTGCATTATCTGTGGAGGTAAATCTGAGCCTCTTAACTGCTTTTTCCTGTTTTATCTGTTCAAATCCTATCTGTTCTTGCCTGTCGCCTAGTATTTTCTCCTTTCAACCTTAGGGGTCTGTCTAGAACTGCCTATAGATAGATTTTCTAAATCCTTCCAGGATCATTAAGAAGGGACGGGTAACAGCACGCATAGAGATCGTTAAAAAACACTCGCTTTAATAACCGCTAAGGTGTGGGGAATGGTAGATATGGATATGATGACCGGTGAACTAATGCAACGTGTAGCCCCTCTTCTGAGGAGTGATTACTGGGAATTGTACCAATGTGATACTATAAGATAAACGACCTAGGATCCCCTAATCCCCTACATATGTGTGTTTAGATCATAACTCTTTCAAACCTTGTATATGTATTTTTAGACTTTAAATCTTTTAAAACTTTAGCACATATGTGTGCTTAGACTGCGAATCTTCTCAAAATCTTTATTTGTTTACCTATATGTTTTATTTGCTTATGTGCTACCTGTTTTTAAAATTCACAAATCTTGTTTGGCCGGGAACCACAATTGTGGACTTTAAGGAGTGCCTAAAAGCTTCCCCTTGAAGTAATTTCAAGCCCTTACCCAATCGCTGGTTATTCAATTAGTGTTATTGTGACCCTTAATAGGTGCCCTAACGCACCTTAAAATCGTTAGGTGGCGACTCTTCAATTCCTTATCCCTTTCCCAAAAGGAAACGAGTTGTCCCAATAATATCGAATACCCTGACCGACCCCGAAAGGGGAGGAAATAGGGGGGGGGGGGGCGACACCAGCCCCTATTCCAGCTTAGCAGGATGCTATGAGGAAAGAGTTTGAAGCTCTAGAGGCTAATAACACTTGGGATATTGTTGAATTACCCCTAGGTAAGAAGCTTATTGGTTGCACATGGGTCTATAAAATTAAATATAAATCTAATGGGGAAGTAGAAAGATACAAGGCTAGGCTTGTTATTAGAGGGGACACACAAGTTGATGGGGTAGATTTCAATAAGACTTTTTCTCCTCTAATGAAGATGTCTACTGTCAAATGTTTGATTGTTATTGCTATTAAGAAGAATTGGTCTTTATTTCAACTTGATGTTAACAATGCATTTCTTCATAGTGAGTTGGATGAGGAGGTCTATATGAAATTACCTCCTGGACTTTCTGTTTTATCTGCTTCTTCTTTTGCCAATGTGGCTTGCAAGCTAAAAAAGTCTCTTTATGGGCTTAGACAAGCTTCGAGGCAATGGTATGCCAAATTGTCTCAAGCACTTTATTCTAAAGGTTTTCATCATTCACTCAATGATTACTCTCTCTTTATCAAAGGGTCTCCTGGTCATCAAGTAATCCTGACTGTTTATGTTGATGATATAATCCTCACTGGTAGGGGTGTTTATAAAAACCCGCAAAAACAAACCAAACCGAAAATCGAACCAAATCAACCAAAAAATCGATAATTTTTAGGTTTGGTTTGGTTTTGGTTTTAATAAAAAAAACCAAAAAAAACTGAACCAAACCGACTATAAAAGTAGCTATTTAAATTTATTATTACATATGGATATGTATATTTTTATATAAAGTTTCTAAATTTTATGGTACATACTAGTCATTTGTATTTTTATTCTAAGTCTTTGATATTATAATAATCTAATTCTTTGCCTTCTAGTTTGATTGGTAGTTTTCTTTTGCTAAGTACAAGAATTTATTTCATGTTAAAAATAATCAATTTTTAATTGAGTACTTAAATTATTCTTCACTATTTGAGCCAATTATCATCAATATATATTTGGTAAATGATAGGTTTCTCAAAGAGCAATTGATTTGTTACGCTGAAAATGTGGTCGCCGGAATATGCGTTTGGTAGCGTATGTCACATATTTAAGAAAAAACCGATAAATAACCGAAAAATCCGAAAACCTGACAAAACCCGACAAAAATCGAATCGATAAAAAAACCGGCTTAATTGGTTTTGTTTGGTTCCAATATTTGAAAAACCGACTTACTTGGTTTGGTTTATTTTTAGGAAAAAATCGATCTAAACCGAACCATGAACACCCCTACTCACTGTTGTTGATTTACACGAGATTTCCGCTTTAAAACAATTTATAGATTCTGAATTTAAGATCAAAGACTTGGGTTTTCTTCATTAATTTTGGGTATTGAGGTCACTGTATTACCTGATGGTGTTGTATTGAATCAGAAGAAGCTCACTTCTGATTTACTCAAAGACTATGATTGCTTGGATGTTCATTCTGTTGTTAGCCCATTTGAATTGAATCAGAAACTTAAAGCTGATGTTGGGATCTCCTACCTAATCCTGAGAAATACAGAAGCCTTGTGGGGAAGTTATTGTTCTTCACTCACACCCGACCTGATATTTGCTTTAGCGTTCAGCATCTGAGCCAGTTTATGCAGGCTCCCGGGCTTCCTCACATGATTGCTGCTCTTCATTTGCTTAGGTATCTCAAGAGTACTCCTAACCTTGGCCTTTTTTACTCTCACGCTACCGATTTTTCTATCAAGGCTTACTCTGACAGTGATAGGGCAGCTTGCCATAACACTCGCAAATTTGTTTCTGATTTTTGCATTTTCTTGAGTGATAGCCTTGTTGGCTGGAAGTCGAAGAAACAACCTGTGATTTCTCTTTCTTTCGCCGAAGCTGAGTATAAAGTTGTTAGTAAGGCTGTTGCTGAATTGGTTTGGCTATCCAGATTATTGCATGATCTTACTATTGATGTTTCCTTTCCTATGTCTGTCTTCTGTGACAATATGGCAACTATTCACATTGCAAAAATTTCCGTCTTACATGAGTGCACTAAGCATATTGGAGTGGACTGTCACTTCATTCGGAGTAAATTGACTGAAAGTTTCATCCAGTTGTCGCATGTTTCCACCTCTGATCAGCTGGCAGATGTATTCACCAAGCCACTACCTGGTGTTCTCCATCACTCTTTTCTTGGCAAGTTGAAGATTGTTCCCCCCTCCAACTTGACGCGGGGTGTTGGGTCACCAACTTGCACCACTTCAAGCCCAAAGCAACACACTTAAGTTGACCCGATTATTTATTTATACTTATTTTGTACTAATTAGCCATTCTTTGTTTAATATAGCATAGTAGTCATTCATTTAGTGATTAGCCAACTTTACTCTGTATAGGCAAGATATAAATAGAAGAGGCCACAATTGTTAATGTTTGGCCGATCATTACATTAATCCCTTCTCATTTTGTTTTCTCTGATAAATAATTCTCTAGAAAACCCTAACCTACATTAACGAGCTTCCCCTCTCTGGTCTATTTAACTGGTTTCACAAATGGACATTGATTTTATCCAAATATTTTAGTGCTACAATTTCTCGCATCAAAGCAACAACGGTTATATTGTTCTAACAATTTTTTAACATTCCAACATGATAAATTGATCATAGTCTAACGTCAAGTCAAAATTTTAGTAGTGATCAATTCCTACCTACTCTCTACTAAATGGCAAGAAAAAACACTATAATATTTTAGGAATCCCCCCAGAAAAGAAATTTAAAAGAAGATGCTATAACAAAACAAACACTAGATTCTATTTGCGTATGACATGAAAACTCTTGGTCAAAGTATGGTTACAAATAAAAGGATAAAATAATAAAACTAGGATAACAACGTTCTGACTTGGTAATCACATTTTCAAAATCTATGAAATGTGGTTGTGGACCTTTTAGTATTTATATATATACTCAATTATTTGGGAATTCCTCGTACGTCTTTGTAAGATAAGATTCAAAAGTATTACATAACAATAAATTAATAAATATCGTCGTCTTCTTTCTTGCATTGTATCTAAGCAAAACTTTCTTTCTTTCCCTTTGCATCTTCAGTAATCGTAATAAATTTAATTGTTTGACAGAAAATGTGGGTTTCCAACATAGCATATATATCTACAAAGACGACAGTAAAAAAGAAATTAAAACAGAGAATAAACTCTTATATTATAACAATCTATCAAACAAGTAGGGAAAAACAAATTATTCCAACATTTAATACTCGCAAAAGCACAAAAGTAGATAGAAGGCTTGTCTAGTGCAGTTTATCTTCCTACGAAGTTTGCGAACTATTACACAAAAGAAACAAACGCAATTGCGGGTTTCTTGTTAACCAAAAAAAAAAGATAAAAAGTATAGGTAGGACAAGACCAACACGGCGTTGGTCTTGAATACAACAAAACTTTTATTTTACATCAAGAACATATATATAATAAACACTATAATCATTAATCTTTCAAGCATCTATAGGAGAAGAATATGGATCTTCAGCATGAGTTGGATTTTTTGAAGTACGAGCCATAAATGCTCTAATAATAGGCTTAACCTTCTCCACAGTCTTGATTATTCCCAAGAACATAAACCTATAGAGAATCACCATTCCAAAAACAACTGCAACATCAACCCATTTTGAATATCCCATT
>ML373032.1:6725-22291 GCA_005239525.1 Nicotiana knightiana | reverse complement strand
GGGGGGGGGGGGGGAGTGCACACAGAAATACAAACATCATGCCTTTTTTAAATTGCATCTTTGATTGCTCGTTGATTGATGATGGGTACATTGACTCAATTTTTACATGGTGCAATGGTAAAAGTCAAAGAAAGAGGGTATGAGAAAGATTAGACAGGGTTCTTATGAATTATGATTAGACTCAAATATTTGTCGACACCACCATTACACATTTGGTTAGGATAGGTTCTGATCATTCTCCATTGCTGATAATAATTGCTTCACCACAACCTTCCTTTCAAACATATTTCAGGTTCTTGAATTTCTCGACTACTGAACTTGAATTCAATGAGGTAGTGAAACATGCTTGGGATGAAGAGGTAACATGATCCCCTCTCTGGAGATTTCACCTTAAGCTTAAAAATACACATAAAAAATTATCTTGGTGGTCCAAAAATTATGTTGGAAATATTTTTGATAAGACAAAGGATATGTAGAAAAATATAGCTTAACTAGAGGAATTGTATATTCAAGAAAACACCGATATGAATAGAATGGTATTTAACAATGCCAGTGCCCAGCTAATTCTTCACACAAAAAAGTAAGAAGCCTTTTGGAGACAAAAATCATGGATGAAATGGTTCAAGTAAGGAGATGATAACATGAAATTCTTTCACTCAATGATCAATGCCAAAAGGAGAAGGTTGAATATCAAAAAGATTAGAAGTGCAGACAACACTTGGGTTGAAGAAAATGAAGAAACGGCTAAGGAGGAACTAGCTTTCTTTGAAGAACAATTCACCGAGCAAAACCAACAGAGGGATATTAATATACTGAATTGTTTGACTAGAGTAATAACTGAGGATGGAAATGATATGCTAGGAGCACCCCCCATAATGAAAGAAGTAAAGGATGCAGTTTTTAACATGAGCCTGATAGTGCATCTGGGCCAGATGGAGTTTCTGGAAGTTTTATCAACATTGCTGGGATATAAATTCAGTAGATTTATTTGACATGGTTTGTGAATTTTTCGCAGGTATAGAAATACCTAGATCTATAACTCATACATGTCTTATCTTACTACCTAAGGTAGACAGTCCCTAGAGATTTACTGAATTGAGGCCCATCAGTCTTAGCAATTTCAGCTACAAAATTATTTCCAAATTGCTGAATTGCAGGATCTCACAAATCATTCACAAGGTGGTATCTCCAAATCAGGCTGGAGGGTAGATCTATCAATGAAAATATCATGCTCACTCAAGAAATGGTGCATAATATCAAGCAGCCCAACAAAAATAGTAATGTTGTCTTGAAACTAGATATGACAAAACCTTTTGATAGGATGTGTCAAGCTCTAAGGAAATTTGGATTTTCAGAAGAATGGATTTTCATGATCTGGAGATTGCTTTCTAATAGCTGGTATTCTATTAATATTAATGGAGGAAGGCATGCATTCTTTAAATCAGACAGAGGGATCAAGCAAGGAGATCCTATATCTCCTTCATTATTCATTATTGGAGCAAAGCTTTTATTTGTACACATGGAGCAGTTGAAAGAGGATAACTTTATTCATTATTTTGTGGATAAAGGTAGCCCTATTATCACTCATCTAAGATTTGCAGACGACACAATCCCTTTTTCATCTGGAGATCCTTTATCACTCATGGATATGATGAAGAAGCTCTCAACATATGAGAAATGCTCAGGGAAACTAGTAAACAAGAGAAATTCATGCTTCTTAGTAGCACCCAACACCTCACAATCGATCACTGAAGACATCAAACAACTAATTGGCTTCAAAAACTACAACTTTTCGTTCACTTACTTAGGAGCTCCTATTTACTCGGGCAGGAAGAAAGTTGTGTATTTTGGGGAATTGGTCTGTAAAGTGGCTTCCAGAATGCAAGGATGGCAGGGAAAAATGATTTGTTATGGAGGAAGAGCTACTATGATTAAAGTTGTACTTCAATATATTCCATTGCACATATTATCAGTAATCTAAATCCCTAAGGCGATAACTACTCAAATAAAAAGAATTATGGCTATCTTTTTCTGGAGTGAACTAAAATAGAAGAATAATTTACATTGGGTATCATGAAAAAAATTGTTCTTTCCTACTAATGAGGGTGGAGTTTGATTCATATCTATCCAAGAAGTAAGCCAAGATTAGGCACTAAATCTTGGTGGAACTTTAGGTCCTAAGATTCTCTATGGAAGAAGTTTCTTGAAGCAAAATACTGTCCAAGAGCCCATCCTGTAGCTAAAAGGTGGGCTCCTGGACAGTCCCATACATGGAAGAGGCTGCTTGAATCAAGGAAGGAATGTGAGAAGCTGATTGTTTTGAAGGTGGCCAAAGGAAATTTTTCTTTTTGGTGGGATAATTGGATTGGAACTGGACCTCTGGCCAAATTTGCTCCTCAATTATACAAGTCCAAGAAGGAAAAATCCTTTGAATACATACTCAATGGAACATGGAACATAGATATATTGTATGGCATTCTTCCTATGAATGTGGTACACCAGATCAAAGACATTGAAATATACACCAACACAGAGGATTTTCCTGTCTGGACTCCTAATGAGCATGGACTTTTTATAGCTAAATCAGCTTAGCAATCACTGAGAAGGTCTAGAAATACAATATTCACAACACCAAGAGTTTGGCACCAGATTATTCCATTTAAAATATCTTTTTTTATGAGAGTGTTGACTACTAAATTGCCTACTGATGTTGCCATGCACAAATTTAATATCTATGGCCAATCTAGGTGCATATGTTGCAGAAGTGGAGGCACATAAGATGTTTATTATTTGCTTAGAGAGGGGGTGGGGGGGTGGGGAGGATGAATTTGCTACTAATTTCTGAGAATATTTCTCTGGTATATGTGAATTAAGTATCAGACAAGGGAGCATCAAGAACACTTTAATCCACCGATGGTTGGACAACTCCAGAAATAAAGTACATT
This sequence comes from Nicotiana knightiana, assembly GCA_005239525.1. NCBI lineage: Eukaryota > Viridiplantae > Streptophyta > Magnoliopsida > Solanales > Solanaceae > Nicotiana > Nicotiana knightiana. The sequence goes on along the minus strand of ML373032.1, from coordinate 19,346 downwards.
TTGTCCTTTTTCAATTCTTGCCTTCTATTATTTTTTGGGAATTACGGAAAGCAAGATGTAGTCATAAATACAAAGAACAATGGATTGTTGCATGCCAAAAAATGGAGAAGCTTAAACCCTGAATCGATATCAAGAGACTCAGGTGGATTGCCCCAAGTTCTGGCAGGTTCAAACTGAACACAGATGGATGCAGTAAAGCCAATCCAGGCAGTGCAAGAGGAGGGGGTATTCCTAGAGCTTAAAATAGGCAATTAATCATGGCTTATTCGGAATTCTATGGTATTTTCTCTAACAATATTTCCAGGCCAAAGCCAATCTCAATGGAGTATATTGGTGTACCAACAATGGGTATACCAATGTGGTTGTGGAATCAAACTCCCAAATTATTATTAAAATAAGCAATGGAACAAAAACAATAGCATGGGAGGTAGCACATCTCATCAGGAAGATCAAAGACCTAAAAGTTCATGGGAACTTTGTCTTTCAACATTGCTACAGAGAAGTCAATTCCATAGCTTATTTTTTTGCTAATATGGGAGAGCACAAAAAGAAGAATTCTTTCTTCACACAGGAAATAATTCTCCCCTTGGAAGTTAAAAAAGTTTTGAAGAATGATATCAAAGGAACTCCTGTTTTTCGTATCAAGCCACAACGAAAGAACCTTACTTTTGACTATGGTTAATTTATGCATATGTTATCAAGTTCTTACTTCTTTTTTTTGCAAAACTATAGGAAGCACTTTGTTGGAAAGGGTTTTCTTACTAATGTAATAGCAACTCTTAGGGGACTCTTTTTGTATAAGGATGAAATCTTCATCCTTCATGTAACTCAAGGAGGACTGGACAAATATCCAATCCCCCTCTCTGTAAATTTTTGGAAGTGCAATAGATAAGTAGGCTTTAAATCCAACCCCACCATAATGGTGGTTTGTTTAAAAAAAAGATCACGAAAAAGAAGGTTGGTGGCAGAATGCAAAACGAAGAGTAAAGATTTTAGACTTAGAGTAGAATATGTTTTTGATTTAATTATAAAAGTGATAAAGATATTTTTCAATGAAGATAGCTTATTTATTCTTAGACATTAGTTAGATGAGAACAGATGCAGATCAATGATATTGGAGGCCTAAAGGCTCAAGTGAGTCAATAGTGGAAGTTTTTAATGTCTAAAAGGCTAGTATTGTGGATAGTAGCCGAGAACAGTATGAATAAAAATCAGCAGTTGATACTCTGATAGAGGAGTTAAGACTAGAATAACAACAACCTAAACAACTAGAATATGATGATTCCAATGTTAAAGAAGTGATGCTAGAGTCAGCCAAGGACATTGAAGATACAAATCTAGTTGACTCTAGTGTCATTGGTGTTGAGGATTTTGAACGTCCTAAAGCTCATGTATTTGAGCGTATTGGTCTTCCCTCCAAGCATTTTATCACTATGTTTGGAAAATAATATGGAAATAGAGTCATCCAAGCCAATTGGGGAATCAAGGAATAAGGAACAAGGTGCCTATTTTCTAGAATTTTTCTTGTCAGAAAGTCAGGATATAATGATCCGACTGGTTATTTTATGTATTTGAGCCCCATTCTCCTATTTGATGCTTCCTGTGTTTGTTGTTTTGTAATTTGCAAGGATGATTGGTTTGGCTTCAGAAAGGTTTGAGAGTGAATTGAGACACTTAGTCTCATTTTGGAAGCTTAAGTTATAAGAGTTGACTAAGTTTTGACTTTTATGTAAACAACCTCAGATTGGTATTTGGATAGTTCAATAGGTCTGTGTGATAATTTTGGACTTAAGCGTATATTTAGAATTTGATTTGGAGGTTCCTAGGGTGTTTTGGGTTTATTTATCGAAGGTTTGCAATTTGTAGGATTGGAGAGTCCATAGGTTTGACCAAGGGTTGAATTTAATGACATCGAAGTCGGATTACTGTTCCACAACTTGGTACAAGTTTTTATATCATTTGAAACTTATGTGCAATGTTTGGCTAGAATCTGTATTAGTTAGGCTTGAATCGGACGCTTGCAGGTTAAAAGTTCTTAATTTTAGGAGAGTGATTTTGATCGCCGATTCTTAGTTTTGATGTTATCCGTGGTGTTTTGAGCCCTTGGACAAGTTTTGATAAGGTATTGGGACTTGTTGGCATGATTGGACGAGGTCCCAGCGGATTGGGTGTGTTTTGGGATGCTTTAGGACTATTTCTCCCTTGGTTCGGACTGCTAGTTTTCTAGTGCATAGATGCTTCATCGCAATCGCGTAGGGTATTATGCATTTGCGGGGTGGGAGAGGCTGGCTGGCAATTTTTACTCTACATCTTCGTAATATTAGGGACACGTTCTGGGAGTGACGAGATTTAGTGCTTTGAGTTTAGGTAGAAGGAGCACAATCGTGGAAGCTTGTTGCCAGTCAGGTGCGATGCCTTCATGTTCGCAGGATGGCAACCTTGTTCGCATAGGCATAGATGAGCAGGTGCCGCATTTGCGAGTTGACTTTGCATTCGAAAAGGGTAGTTTTGAGCTGGGCAGACTTTTGCCTTCATGATCACGATGTAGGTCCCTCGATCGCAGTTTATATACCTGGGTAGAATAATTAAGTTGGAATTTCGGGAATTTTACCCACTTTATTATATTTTCAGCCCAAGACTTCGAGAGTGGGAGATTGTGAAGAGAAAATTCTCTACATCTTTGGAGGTAATAAATTTACACTTGTATATAACTTTATATCATGTTTTTCCATGGATTTCTATACCTAAAGACTTGGAGGGTTTTTGACAATATTTTTGGAAAGTGAGTAATTGAGATTGGAACCCCGATTTAGAGTCGGTTTTGGATAAAACTTGTATATATGGACTCGTATGGGAATGTGTGTTTGGGATTTGTGAATTTTTGTAGGTTCCAGGAAGGAGGCTCGGGTTGAATTTTTGGTTGACTTTGTGTACTTGATTAAAGATTCAATCTTTATCATTTTTTGGATTCGGTTTTTATGGATTTGTTTGACGTTATTGAGTTGTATTTAATTAGATTGAAGCCGTTTGACGTAGGAATTTTTGGGATTTGGCATGTTTGGTGATTTTTGGCTTACCGGGTGAAGATAAGTCTCTTGGATAATCTTGTTAATAGGGAAACCCCTAGGATTTAACTTGATTGCTATATGTTTAAGGTATGCATTTACCGAGTTTATATCATGACCGGTGTAGAATTAGAATATTATATGCCTTATTTTGACTATGTACTTATATGATTCATGATTTATTTGACTTATGTGAGTACGCTTGTTCTGTTATTCATGTTAGAAACCATTCCTAGGTTTATGCTTATTTACGAGGGCATGAGAAGTTATTCTTGATATGTTGTATTGCTTCAATTATCTGTAGTTACATAAATATTCCATGAGCACATATCTGTTAATCTTTATTAAGTCCTTGTGCACCTTTTATCTGTAATTCTTGAGAATATACATACATTTTAAATAATAATACTTAATTTAGATTGATGATTTTGGCATGAAAGGTAAAGCGCGCAGATGACATACAGTTATGGTACACATGACATGATGATCGAATATTGATTTATGAGTGATACTATTATGCTCCTCCTTGCGCTTGGATTTGGATCCATCCCTCCATAGTCAGGTGATTACCCATGTTACTTTGGGCCATGTGAGCATGGTCGGTATATGGATTTTATACCTGGTCGATACATGGATTTTGTATTGGGTTTTGGTGATACATGGATTGTGATCGGGGTACATACATCTTGTACTAGATTGAGCATGTACTCATATTCTTGACTCTTTTCATTTAACTACAAATTATTGCATGATATCTTTATATGCTAGTTGGGATCCCCGATTCCGTTATTTGAGCATGCTATCTTTCAATACTATATCTGGATACCGTTATGATTGTTTCTTGTATTAGAAAAGCATGCTTAACATCTTTCAACTGTTGATATCTTCGATTCTTGTTATTAATGAGGTTATCTACTATTTCAGTTCTAACTTAAATTCTCCAAGGTTATGCTTATTGGGTACCCACTATGGTGTACTCATACTACGCTTCTGCACATTTTTTTGTGTAGATCCTAAGATGGGCCCTACCAGAGCTTAGGTGACCATACAGAGACTTAGGGTGAGCTGCACGTCATTGATTTATTTTGTAGTTCCTGAGTCCCTGTTATTTTATTATTTCTTGTGCTATATCTATCTCAAATAACTTATTATGTATATTGACTTGTTCTATTATGTAGTTTGCTCGTGTACTTGTGGCATCTAGTCTTGTGGGTTGCACTATATTGGCCGTGTTTAGGCTGTCTTATGACTATGTAAGATACTGTTACTGTTTCAGATTATTACTTTCTTTATTTATGATATGTCATTGTTAATTAAAGAAAATAAACTTTATTTGTGTAATATGAGTTGGCTTGTTTAGCAAGTAGCGCTAGGCTCCATCGCAACCTCAAGGTGGGATTTTGGGTTGTGACAGTTAGTATCAGAGCCTTAGGTTGTGTAGGCCTCATGAGTTATGAGCAGGTCTAGTAGAATCTTATGGATTTGAAGGAGACGTCTGTACTTATCTTCGAGAGGCTACCAGATATTAGGAAACTTTCCTTATTTCATTTTTTATCGTGTGACTTTATTGATCTGAAGTTTGAATCCTTGTCTTTCTATTTTTTAGCATATGATGAGAACATTTTCACCGAGAACAATTGCGCAGACATTAACACCTCATGATAGGGAAATGGGAGGCCATGTCCGAGGTAAAGGCAAGAATGGAGCTCGAGCTCCAGTAAGAGCCACTGCTAAGGCAGCCGATTTGGAGCCGCTGGTAGCTCCGGTTGAGAAGTAGGTTTTTGATCAGGGTGAGCCAGTTAGACCAACTTAGGTCCTAGAGTGTTTATTTGTATGCTAGTACTTTAGGATGCTCTTGTTCGATTGGTTGGTCTTGTGGAGGGTTTGGCACAAGATGGAGTACTTTCTGTAGCACCGACTACTTTTTAGGCAAGGGGATGGGCATAGACTCTTGCTACTCACACTTCTGAGCAGATTGTTGCTTTTATCAGACACCAAGAGTAGTGCTGATTGGGAGACATCCTCCCATGGTTATTGTTAGGCTAGTAGTGGAGGCCTCTATGTTTGAGGAGGAGGAGAAGAGGTTCGACATGTTTAGGAAGATAGGTCCTGCAAGTTTTGATCCTGATCCTTTGGTAGATGTAAAGGATTTCTTAGATAGTTCTTAGGAGATACTGCGGAATTTTGGTTTGGTTGATCTAATAGGGTCAATTTTACTACTTTTTATCTCAAGAGGCCAACCAAGATGTAGTGGTATTCATATGAGCATAACAAGCTAGCAGGATCAATTTCACTCACATGGAGTCAATTTTCACATCTCTTCATAGAGAAGTTCATTTATCTTACGAAAGGGAGGAGATGTGTGGCCTGTTCGAGCACCTTCAACAAGGTTGTATGTTTGTGATGGAGTATGAGATGAGATTCACTAAGTTATCTCGTCATGCAGCTTTTCTAATCCCCACCGAGGTTGAAAAGGTCCATTGAGGGGTTTAATTTAGGTATTAAGATTTCTATAGCGTGAGAGGTGGAGATTGGTACTACATTTCTTCAGGTTGTGGACATAGAGCGCAAAATTCAGCATATTTAGGATCAGAGTAGGGAGGACATGGTGATGAGGGGCAAGAATCCCCGATATTCTGGTAGTTTTAGTTGTACCTCATCTAGAAGTAGGGATCATTATGGGAGAGGCCATCCCAATAGGCCAATAACTTTATCTTGTCAACCAGCTCATGGTGCTCCAGCTCAGTCTTCATTTATTGCATTACCAGCGCTAAGTTTCTATCGCACTACTTCAACCCAGGGTTCTTCTAGTGGGTACTCAAGTTATCAGAGGTAGCCTCAAATTCAATATTCATTCTCAGCTCGAGGTTTCTTTGAGTATGGAGAGGTAGCGAATATCAAGATGGATTTCTCCAGGCGTGGTAAAGGCATAGCACCGCAGGGTTCTCAGACAATGACTCCAGTTCTAGTTATTACACCACCAACACCACAAGCTATAGAGGGAGCTCAGGAAGCTAGGGGACTTCCCAAAGGTGGAGGTCACGCCCGCTGTTACGCATGTTTGGGTAGACCTCAGGCGGAGGCTTCTGATATAGTTATTACAAGTATCCTTTTAGTCTATCACAGATATGCATCAGTTCAATTTGATCCTAGTTCTATATATTTCTACGTGTCATCGTACTTGGCATCACATCTGAAATTTCCCCGTAGTTCTCTTGATATTCCTGTTCATATATCTACGGGTGTTGGTGACTTTATTATGGTGGATCGTGTGTATCGGTGTAATGACCCGATAGGTTGTTTTGAGAGTTAGCGCCTCCATCCCCTAATAACCGCTTCTCCAATGTCTATTTATGTTATTGGAACTTGTCGGAGCGTTGAGTGATGAAATTTGGAGTGATTTTGGACGCATAGTCCATAAATGTGGAATTTAGCTTTAGAAATCTGGCCGTAGCTAGAGCTGTGTGAAGATGGACCCGGAATTGAATTTCGTTGACTCCGTTAGCTCCGTTGGGTGATTTTAGGGTTAGGAGCATGTTCGGAATGTGTTTTCGAGGTCGGTTGTGGATTTAGCCTTGAATTGGCGAAGGTTAGATTTTCGGCGATTTAGGCCGATCGGTGAGATTTTTGATATCGGACTCGGAATGGAATTCTGAAAGTCACAAAAAGTCCGTAATGTAATGTATGACCTGTGTGCAAAATTTGAGGTTATTCGGATGAGTTTAGACGTGTTTCGGCATCAGATGTGAATTCTAGAAATTTCATAAGTTCTTAGGCTTGAATCAATGCATATTTGATGATTTTGATGATATGAGATGTGTTTTTAAGGCTCGACCAAGTTTCAATGAAGTGTTAGAGTTGGTTGAGGCCCCTTGAGCCTCGGGTGCATTTCGGGTGTTCAACGGGTATATTTTTGGTTTAAACTTCTGTTGTTTCTGGTTTTCTTGAGCATCAGATAAATCCTTCAGTGCGATCGCGTGTTTTGGGCCGCGATCGCGGAGAGTAATTTTTGGCCCAGCTCATTTTTTTCAGTGCGATCACAATAAGAGGAGTGAAACCGCATAAGGGCTATTGGGCCGGGAAGGGGAGCTTCACTCTGTGCGTTCGCGTGGGCCTTAGCTGCGAACGCATACGGTCCAGCCCAGGAAAGCTCTACGAACGCAGCTGGATGTGTGCGACCGCACTGTGGTTTAGCTTAGGAGGGTGTGGCTTAGCCTATGCGATCGCATATCTATGAGTGCGATCACACATCACAATTTAGTCCTGGGCAGAATATTAAACCCATTTCGAGGGTTTAAGCCTATTTTCACCATTTTCGAATTTTGGAGCTCGGGAAGGGCGATTTTTGAAGACTTTTGCACTTGGGTAATTTCGGTAATTTGGGTAAGTGATTTCCTTCCATTGTAGATCAAATTTCATGATTCCAATCTTAAATTCAACCTTTAATTTCGAAATTGGTGGGTAGAAAATGGGAAAAAAGTGATGAACTTCATAGACCAAATTGTTGAGTTTTGCTTGGGTGTTTGACCTCCGATTTGAGAGAGTCATATATGGTTAGACTCGTGAGTGAATGGGGGTTCGGAAAATGTGATTGTTACCCGATTCTGAGATGTGGGCTCGAGGGACTTTTTGGGCGAATTTCCTAATTTCGCGTATTAGCTTCAGATTAATTAGCTATTTTGATTCCTTAAAGTGTTATTTACATTATGTAATCGAATTTACTAGATTTGGGCCTCCCGGAGTTGGATACTCATGGCAAGATCATGGTATTGAGTTGATTAGCGCAGTCAAGTTAAGTGGCTTGCCTAATTCTATGTCGGGAACTTCCCCTTAGGCATTTTTTTTACTGATTTTGTTATATGGACGCTGTGTACGTGTGGTGAAGAGTGCGTACATGGGTCATTGTTTCTAAAAACCTATTGTTACTTCCATGAAATCACTCATTTTCATTCATATATTACCGTTTCCTGTCTTAACTGAGTAGTTAGCTTAAGAGTAAGCATGCTACCTGTACTTACTTGATTTCCTCTTATTTGCTACTATTCGCACCATGCTTAGGTAGCTTTACTCTATTCTTGCCTGTTGCTGGACTGTTTAATTAGGCCTTATCCGACATGCTTCTGCTTTGCATTTTTTAAATTGGGACTACAGACCGAGGTCCGGGAGCTTTCCCCCTGTACTGCATTTCATATTTATTGGGACTACGGACCGAGATCTAGGAGCTTTCCCCTATACTGAAATGCATATTTAAATTGGGACTACAGACTAAGATCCGGGAGCTTTACCCTTGTACTGCATTGCACATTTACTGTTGAGATATATGTTTTGCTGAGCTGAGGGCTCTATTTTTGTTATAAATTCTTCCAGTTTCTATTAATCCTGTTTATCATTGCTTATCTATGTTTCACTGTTTTATATTTATATTGACTTGTTTTAAAAATACTCAGTAAAGCCTCAACCTGACCTCGTCACTACTTGACTGGGGTTAGGCATGGCACTTACAGAGTACCGAATGTGGAGTACTCACGCCCTTTCCTGCACATGTTTTCCCCATGTGCAGATCCATGTACCAACACTTAGTATCGTGGCTAGGAGTCGTTCTAGCAGCTGCTAGGAGACCGTGAGGTAATTCTGCCGCGTCCGTAGAATCCCATGAGTCCCCTTCTACTCCAGTATAGGCATATAGTACTTATGTATTTTCCACTACTTCATTGTATAGAGCTACATTTAGTACAGAGCTTGTGACTATCATGACATTCCAGGTTTTGGGAAGTGAAAGTGTACATGCTGAGCAGTTATGTTATATCTTCTTGAGTTCTTTTCTGTCTTTATTTTATTGATTCTATTATTTTCTGTAAATTTTAGGCTTACCTAGTCGTATAGACTAGGTGTCGTCACGATATCCTTCGGAGGGAAAAATGGGTCTTGACAAGTTGGTATCAGAGCGTCTAGGTTCATAGGAGTCACAAGTCACAAGCCGGTTTATTAGTGTCTCGTAGATCGGTGCGGAGACGTCTGTTTCTATCTTCGAGAGGCTAGGTAACTGTTAAGAACAATCAAATTCTTTGGAATTCCTTATCGTGCTAGTTACTGTCATCAAATCCTTAAACTCTAAACTATTCTTGCTTGTAAATGGTTCTTACCCGTACCGGACGTACTGATGACCAGGCACCCGAGCCCCTAGTCAGATCCACCAAAGGCAGGGGCCGAGGCAGAGGACGAGCACGCGGTGTGGCCCGAGCACTGGCTAGAAAAGTGACGGAGGAGCCCCCAACAGCTACAGCTGGAGGGGCACAGGAGGTCCCTACTATTACTCCAGACCTCCAGGAGACATTGGCTCAGTTCTTGAGTTCCTTCAGTACTCTGTCTCAGGCGGGTCTACTCCCGTTAGCTCCAGCTACATCCCAGGGCGGGGGAGGGACACAGACTCCCGCAACCCGTACTCCTGAGCAGAGGGTTCATATTGGGCAGGTTCCAGAGTATATTACTATGCCCCTAGCAGCTCCAGCCCAGCATGAGACTAGGATAGCCGTCCCTGAGGCAGAGCAGCTCCGACTTGAGAGGTACAAGAAGTACCACTCACCTGAGTTCCACGGACTAGCTTCGGATTATGCCCTGGGTTTTCTTGATGGGTGTCATCGCATTCTCCGCACTATGGGTATTGTGGAGACGAGTGGGGTTTCTTTCACTGCTTTCCACCTGAGGGGAGCAGCTTATCAGTGGGGGCGTGCTTTTGAGCTTAGTAGCCTATACGAGGTAGCTTCACTTACTTGGGCTCAGTTCTCTGAGATGTTCTTACTTGAGTTTGTTCCTCAGAGCTTTAGGGATTCTTGGCATGCGAAGTTTGAGCAGCTACGCCACGGTGCCATGACTGTGTCATAGTATGGAGTCCGTTTCAGTGATTTGGCTCACCATGCACCAGCTTTGGTTGTCACTGTCAGAGAGAGGGTTCGACGCTTTATTGAGGGACTCCACCCCAGTATTCGAACCAACATGGCCAGAGAGCTGGAGACCGATACTACTTACCAGCAGGCCGTGAGTATTGCCCGGAGGATTAAGACTATGTTATCCCAGGACAGGGATAAGAGAGAGGCCATGAGGTCTCGAGAGGTTGGTCATTTTTCAGGAGCCCATGCACTAGCAGCACGCTATGGTAGGGGTTTTTTGATTCACCCCGTTCATTCAACTCTCCCAGTAGCCAGTGATATTCCAACTCCTCCTAGGCATCAGGAGCCTTATTATCCACCACCAGTATCTCAGGCGCCTCCTGCTTGAGGTGCTATCACTGGCCAGTTCAGCAGGCCAGATCAGAGTCAGCAGCGGCCGCCACGTCCTCCGAGGGGTTGCTTTGAGTGTAGTGACCCTCGTCATATGATAAGAGATTTCCCCAGCGCGAGGAGGGGTGCACCACCTCAGACTTATCAGGTTCCACGTCTTCCACCAAGTCCTCCAACTATTCTTCCAGCCTCAGTTGCTACCCCATACCCTTAGGAAGCTCGAGGTGGAGGTCGGGGAGGTCGAGGGCGCCCTAGAGGTGGAGGCCAGGCTAGGTACTATGCTCTTGCAGCCCGATCCGACGCCATTGCTTCAGATTCAGTCATCACAGGTATGTTCTCATTTGTCATAGGGATGCATCGATATTATTTGACCTAGGTTCTACATATTCATATGTGTCTTCTTATTGTGCTTCACATCTGGGGATATCTCAGGATTCTTTGAGTTCCCCTATTTATGTTTATACTCCGGTGGGAGATTCTCTTGTTGTGGACCGTGTATATCGGTCATGTTTGATTGCTATCAGTGGTTTTGAGACCAGAGCTGATTTACTACTACTCAGTATGGTAGATTTTGTTGTTATATTTGGTATGGACTGGCTGTCTCCCAACTATGCTATTCTTGATTGGCACGCCAAGACCGTGACGCTGGCTATGCCAGGATTACTGAGGTTAGAGCGGAGAGGTTCCTTAGAGTATACTCCCCGCCGAGTCATTTCTTTTCTTAAGGCTTAGTGCATGGCCGAAAAGGGGTATGATGCATATTTGGCCTATGTGAGATAGTGCTGAGACCCCTACAGTTGAGTTAGTTCTAGTTGTCAGGGACTATTCTGATGTATTTCCACCTGACCTTCTGGGTATGCCGCCCAATAGAGACATTGATTTCGGCATTGACTTGTTGCCGGGCACTCATCCCATTTCCATTCCTCCCTATTGCATGGATCCTCCTGAGTTGAAGGAGCAGTTGCAGGAGTTGCTTGAGAAGGGGTTCATCAGGACCAGTGTATCACCTTAGGTGATCCGGTGTTATTTGTGAAGAAAAAGGATGGCTCGATGCGTATGTGTATTGACTACCGGCAGCTGAATAAGGTGACAGTGAATAACAGATACCCATTGCCTCGCATTGATGATTTATTTTACCAGTTACAAGATGCTAGGTTTTTCTCCAAGATTGATCTACGTTCGGGTTATCATCAGTTGAAGATTCGGGAACCGAATATCCCGAAGACTGCCTTCAGGACCAGATATGGCCACTATGAGTTCCTTGTTATGTCATTTGGGTTGACTAATGCCGCAACAACCTTCATGCATCTAATGCACATTATATTTCGGCCTTATCTTGATACTTTCATCATTGTGGTCATTGATGACATTCTGGTATATTTTCGGTCCCAGGAGGACCATGAGCAGCACTTAAGGACCGTGCTTCAGACATTGAGAGAGAAGAAGTTGTACGCCATGTTTTCTAAGTGTGAATTTTGGCTTGATTTTGTGGCATTCCTAGGCCATGTGGTGTCTTCGGATGGGCTCAAGGTAGATCCGAAGAAGGTGGAGGCGGTACAGAGTTGGCCCAGACTGTCCTCAGCTACTGAGATCCATAGTTTCCTCGGTTTGGCTGGGTATTATCGCAGTTTTGTGGAGGGATTTTCATCCATTTCAGCGCCTATGACCCGACTGACCTAGAAGGGTGCACCTTTTATATGGATTGAGTAGTGTCAGGAGAGCTTCCAGAAGCTTAAGACAGCCCTGACTACAGATCCTATGTTAGTTTTGCCTACTGGTTCCAGGTCCTATACAGTCTATTGTGATGCTTCGAGGATATTCCTGGGAGCGGTGTTCATGCAGGATGGTAGGGTGATTGCCTACGCTTCCAAACAGTTGAAGGTTCATGAGAAAAACTACCCTATTCATGATCTCAAGTTGGCAGCGATTGTTCACGCCCCGAAGATATGGAGTCATTATTTTTATGGTGTTCCCTGTGAGATACTCATGGATCACCGGAGTTTGCAGCACATATTCAAGAAGAAGGATTGATCACGCTCAACTATGTCTAATAAAAGACTAAGCGGGCGTTGCAAATATAATCCGGGGTATTATGCCCAGAGTCGATCCCACAGGGAATTAAAGTATCAATCAAGTCTTTAGAATACACAAATTTTACTCAATCAATTATCTCAAGACTTTTTGAATATAAATTGGTGATGTTTTACTAATTTTACTGACAATAATAATAACTAACATTACTAACAATGTGTTGTAAACAATTATGATAAAGGTCTAAG
>ML373028.1:2023-23002 GCA_005239525.1 Nicotiana knightiana | reverse complement strand
GTAGCTATGATCACTTGAGTCTGTTTCTACTATATATGTAAACTGTCTATTTTCATCCGGAAAATATAATTTTGGTAATTCTTTACACATAGCCTTAATTTTTCTTATATGTGTTTTATCTTTTTCATCAAAATGGTATTCAACATCTTTTTTCAATTTTTTCTGTAACGGTTTTAAGTTTTCTGCTAGTTTGGGTATATATTCTCTTACTTGGTTAACTAATCCTAAAAAGGATTGTAATTTCTTTTTTGTGTCAAGTGTTTCATCTAAATTAATTATTTTTTGTACTATATGTGTCTGCATTCTGCATTTTTACTCCATTCATTCGGGTGCCGCAATGATGTATCAGGACTTGAGACAGCATTGTTGGTGGAGGAGAATAAAGAAGGACATAGTAGAGTATGTGGATCGGTGTCTAAATTTCCAGCAGGTGAATTATGAGCATCAGCGGTCAGGTGGATTGCTTCAGAAGCTAGAGATTCCGGAATGGAAGTGGGAGCGGATCACTATGGATTTCGTTGTTGGGCTTCCACAGACATAGGAAGTTTGATGCAGTTTGGGTGATTGTGGATAGTTTAACCAAGTCAGCTTATTTCCTTCCTATGATGACTACTTATTCTTCCGAGCAGCTGGCTCGAGTTTATATCTGCGAGATTCTCAGGCTTCAGGGTGTGCCGGTATCTATCATCTCCGACCGGGGTATGCAATTTACATCACGATTCTGGAGGACCGTACAACATGAGTTAGGTACTCGGGTTGAGTTGAGCACGACATTTCACCCTCAGACAGACGGACAGTTCGAGCGCACTATTCAGATACTGGAGGATATGCTCTGTGCGTGTGTGATGGAGTTTGGGGGTTCTTGGGATCAGTTCTTGCCACTTGAGGAGTTTGCCTACAACAACAATTATCAGTCGAACATTTAGATGGCACCATATGAGGCTTTGTATGGCAGGCACTGTCGATCTCCAGTGGGTTGGTTCGAGCTGGGCGAGGCTAGGCTATTGGGTACAGACTTGGTTCAGGATGCTTTGGAGAAGGTTAAGGTGATTCAAGATCGACTTCGTACAGCCCAGTCCAGGCAGAAGAGTTGCAAATCGGAGGGTTCCCAATGTGGCACTCATGGTTGGGAAGCGGGTCTTGCTCCGGATTTTTCCCATGAAGGGTGTTATGAGGTTTGGAAAGAAGGGAAAGTTGAGCCCTATATATATCGGGCCTTTCGAGATTCTTGAGAGGGTTGGAGAGGTGGCTTACAGACTTGCAGTACCACCTAGTATCTCTGCAGTTCATCCAATATCCCATGTTTCCATGCTCTGGAAGTATCACAGGGATCCGTCTAATGTATTGGATTTCAACCTAATCCAGTTGGACAAGGATTTATCTTATATTGAGGAGTCGGTGACCATTTTGGACAGGCAAGTTCAAAAGCTGAGGTCAAAGAGCATTGCTTCCGTGAAGGTTCAATGGAGGGGTCATTCAGTTGAAGAGGCGACTTGGGAGACCGAGCATGATATACGTAGTCGTTATCCTTATATTTTCACCACTTCAGGTATGTCTCTCTACTCGTTTGAGGACGAACGATTATTTTAAAAGGGGGAGGATGTAACGACCCGGCCGGTCATTTTGAGATATTAGCCCTGATCCCTTATATACTTCTTCCCCTGTATCATCTTATGCTTACGTGACTTGCCGTGAGGATTTGTTTTTGGTTTTGGAGTGAAATGGGACACTTAGTCCCTAAATCGGAAGCTTAAGTTCTAGGAATTTGACCGTAGTTAGAATTATCTGAAGACGACTCCAAAATGGAGTTTTGTCGGTTCCATTAGCTCTGTTGGGTGATTTTTTTACCTAGGAGCATGATCGAATTGTGAATTTGAGGTCCGTAGATGAATTAGGCTATAAATGACGAAAATTGAATTTTTGGGAAATTTGATCGGGAGTGGAATTTTTGATATCTGGGTCGGATTCCGATTCCGGAAGTTTGAGTAGGTCCACAGTGTCAAATATGACTTGTGTGCAAAATTTGAGGTCAATAGGACGTTATTTTATAGGTTTCGGCATTAGTTGTAGAAGTTCCATAACCTGCTTCAAAGCCTCTCTAACAACTCAAAACGATGCCTGTCACTCCAAAACTAGTCAATCCATATGCAAATCCATAAATATATACTCTAATACTCATTATAAATCAATTTATAACAATTTCCAACTCCTCTCAAACAGTCGATAAAGTCACCATCGGGCCCACATGCCTGGATTCCGAAAATTTCTGAAGATAATCATTACTCATAATGCTACGAACTCAAATATATGATTTATTCTCAATTCCATGTCCAATTTCGTGGTCAAAAATCAAAAAATATCAATTTCTAAATTTTTCTTCAAAATCCCAAATTTATACAAATTTTCATATCTAAATCTATATATAAACCTTGTATTTAACTCACAACTAGTAGATATGTCTTACCTCATGATTGACGATGAAAATGGTGCTCCAAAATCGCTCCTAGGTTGGCTCCCACGGAGGAAATGAGATAAAAAACCCTGTCTTTAAAAGACACTGCCCAGTCCGACCTTCTTCGCGAAAGCGGCATTTTCCTCGCGTTCGCGGAGCTTAGCAAACTCAGGACCAAAGTCTCTTCTTTGCGAACGCGGAAAGCCCCTCATGTTCGCGAAGCACCACCTGCTTCAGCTCCGCATCTACCCAACGCGAATGCGAGATAGGGCTTGCAAACGCAAAGCACCACTGCCCAACGTTTCGCGAAAGTGACCTTCACGTCGCGAGCACGATGAACAAAAAGGCCCCAACCCAAATTCCTTCTTCGCGAACGCGTGTCACCCTCCGCGTTCGTGAAGGACAAAACCAGCACCAACAAAACCAGTAATAGCAAATCATCCTTACTTGGTCTGAGACCATCCTGAAACACCAACCAGTTCCAAAACATAACATGGACCTGCTCGAGGTCTCAAATCATACCATATAACATCAAACTACGAATTGCACATCGATTCAAACCTAATAAACTATTGAACTTCTAACATTCATTTATGATGCTGAAACCTACCAAATCACGTCCGATTGACCTCAAATTTTTTACACAAGTCACATTTCACATTACGGGCCTACTCCAACTTCTGTAATCGAAATCCAACCCTGATATCAAAAAGTCCACTCCCGGTCAAACTTCTCAAAAACCTTCAAATTTCCAACTTTCACCAAATGACCCCGAGATGACCTACAGACTTTCAAATCCACATCAGGACGCGCCCCTAAGACCAGAATCACCATACAGAGCTATTCCTAGGCTCGGAATCCCAAACGGACACCGGTAACATCAAAATACAGTTCAACCCAAATTTATGAAATTCTTCCAAAATGCCAACTATTCATAATAAGCATCGAAATGCTCCCGGATCACTCAAAACCCGATCCGGACACACGACCAAGCCCGAAATCATCATACAAACCTATTGGAACTTTCAAATTTCGATTCCGAGGTCGTTTACTCAAAAGTCAAACCTTAGTCAATTTTTCCAACTTTAAGCTTCCGAAATTAGAATTTTCCATCCGAATCAACTCTGAACTTCCCGGAATTTAATTCTGACCACACGTACAAGTCATAATACATGAAGTGAACCTACTCAAGGTCTCAATCTGCCAAACGATGCGCTAAAGCTCAAAATAATTGGTCAGGTCAAATAAACATACAAATTTGTAAAATTAGGTGCGTTAATTTATAAATTATACAAGTAGCAACGATGCATATTCACCTGAGATTAGGATCTGTTCGTCTGAGGTGTGAGAGTGTAGTGAAGGATTCGGTGATTGGTGATTGGTGTGAAAGGGTTCAGTGATCGGTGCCCAGAATAAGAAAATTGGGCCTGAATGTGAGGTTCGGAAGATGAAAATTCGATTGGTGCAAAAATGGGTCGAAAAATATCAAAGGCACTTCGTACTTATCATACTATACATATTCGTAATTATATAATTTAGGGTGTTTTTCATATTTAGCCCGTGCCAGATTTAATTTTTATTTTTTTTAGTTGAAAAAATATATAATATTTATATAATTTTCTTATATAACATACATAATATCAATATATACAAAAAATATATATATAGACATTCCGGCTCTAGACACATTAGTTAACAAAACCGTCATAGGTTCGATTTTTCAATTGAGCTGAGGCGAACTAATCAAGCTTCTTTAAACTCTAGAATCTTGAATTCTTTCTTTTTTTACCTACCAATTTCAAAAAATTGGTTTAATTAATCTAGAGATATCAAAAGAAAAAAGATGGGGTGTTTATTCTGTCAGGAAGAATGGGAAAAGTGCATTTGCTTGAAATAATTTCCATTATAAATTTTTTTAACGTTATGTCTCAAATAACAGAAAGTCGCTTACTTTTTGGATATAATCACATATAGCACATGAATCTTATTGAGATAAAAGATAAATTATCTTAGCTGTTATATACTTATAACTTTAAATATCATTTTAAAAGGTGTGCTTAGCAACTACAACCACTTGAAACTTTCTTATCTACCACTTTGAAAAATTCAAGTGTTTCAAAAATTGTACTATTTTGAATTGAATAATATAATATGAATACACCTTTTGTTGTTCCACTCTATTTCAGATAATTAGTAAAGGTAGAGATATTTTATTATCTAACTAAAATTATTAGAATCTAGCCAATTTTTAAATTGAACTGATAAAGTAATTATTGCAGTGTAATGATAAAATTTGGATAAAAATACTCTAACCAAAAATACGAAATCACTCCAACAATCGAAGCTAGACATCGATACTTGTAAAACTCCATCATAGTATACTAGAATTTGCAAATTTCTCTACAGGTGAAAATTGAATACCATGTGTTGTAATATGGGAATACGACATGCTACTAACATCTCAGGCAAACACTAGCTCTCTTCCCCGGGATAAAGCTGGCCTTGGAAAAAAACTTACTGCCATTAACATCAAAATTGACTGTCAAGAACTAATCAATTTATTATTTAACGATAATTTTCTCTACAAAAATTTGATTGATGATTGCAAGCCCCCATTACATGATGCGGGTAATCCAACCCTAAAGCACGTGTATGGAGAAGCTATTGGAGTGGCTGACCAGTTAACATAAAATACATGTAGCTTGGACATTTTTGGAAATCTTCTGTAGTACCCCGACTCCCCCTCCCCTATCTTTTCCTACTTTTGTTAGAGATAGTATGAGCACTATGTGTAACGACCCGCCCAGTAGTTTTGATTGTATTAGACTCGATCCCCTACTTATTGCCTCCTCTGTGTTATATTGTAGTTATGTGACTTCCCGGGGTGTTGGGTTTTGATTTCGGGTGAGTTTCGGATTAAAATGAGACACAAAGTCCCTAAGTTAGAAGGTTAAGTCGTAGGAGTTGACCGTAGCTTAACTTGTGTGTAGATAACTCCGATATCAAGTTTTGATGATTTCAATAGCTCCGTATGCTAATTTTGATCTGAGGAGCATGTCCGGATGTTGGTTTGTAGGTTCGTAGGTCGTTTCGGTGTGATTTGGCGAATGTTGGAAAAAGAAAGATTTTGGAAAGTTTGACCGGGAGTGGAATTTATTGATATCGTGGTCGGATCCCAATTCCAAAAGTTGGAATAAGTCCGTAATGTTATTTATGACTTGTATGCAAAATTTGGTATCAATCGGAGTTGTTTTGGTATGAAACGATGTTGGTTTTGGAATTTGGAAGTTCATAGTTCATAGGCTTGAATTTGGGTTGCGATTCATAGAATTTATGTTGTTTGATGTGCATTTTGGCCTCGATTAGGCCCGTTAGGTATTTTGGAACTATTTGGTATATTCGAACAGGGTCCCGGGGGACCCGGGTGGGATTCAGATCGAATCCGGAACAATTTGGACTTGCTGAGTTTTTGCTGAAGGTTGGAAGTTCTGGTGTCATTGCACATGCGGAGGGATTGACCGTAGGTGCTGGCTCGCAAAAGCGAGAACTTGGTCGCAGATGCGGAACTAGGCATGCCCAAATGGGGGTGCAGAAGAAGCTTCACTTCTTCGATGGGGAGAATCGCAGGGGCAACATTGGTCGCAAGTGCGACACTTTTCGTCACAGGCGCATACGCACAGGTGCGGCCCTTTGCTCACAGAAGCGGAGAGGGAGTAATAAGTTATGACTGCACCTATAATGGAAATTCCGCAGGTGCAGAGCTGCAGATGCGACAGTAAGGTCGCAGGTGCGATTTAACTGGTAAAAAAAGGAAAATTCGAGGGTTTGATCCATCATTCATTTTGGCACTTAGAGAGCTCGGTTTGAGGCAAAATTTTGAGGGATTTTCAGGGAGAACCTTGGGGCAAGGAATTCTAGCTCGTTTTTGATTAATTCATGTGAATCTATTGATAATTTCATCATCTAATTGGTGCTTTGGAGTTTGAAATTGGAAAAAATTGGTATAAACTCCTTAGGCTAAATTTTTGAGTTTTGAACGGCGAAATGAGTTGGGATTTGAATAATTCTTGTATGGTTGGGGACTCGATATCGAATGGGTGTTCGATTTTTGTAATTTTGGTCGGGTTCCAAGACACGGGCCTGGGGTGACTTCTTGGGTCGATATGTCAATTCTTTGCAAAGATCGTAATTTCATTGTTTAAAATAGTTTTCTATAGTTATATTTATAGTATGAAATTGTTTTGGCTAGAGTCGAGCCATTTGGAGTTGGAAAATCAAGGGAAATGCCTTCTAGTTGATTGATTTAGCGTGGTTTAAGGTAAGTGACTTGTCTAACCTTGTGTGGGGAAAATTATCCTTAGGATTTGGTATTGTTATGATAATTGTGATATGTTAAAGACGTGACGCAAGGTGACGAGTGCGTACACGGGCTAAATGTGAAATTTCTGATTTTTAGCTATGTAGTTTCCTTTCATGCATTAATTGAGTTACTTTATCATGTTGTATCCTCGCAATTAGTCTAATTTCACGTGTCTACTTGTTTTACCTCTTATTTGCAAATTTTCCTACATTCTTAGTTCAATTACTTGCTTTCTTTTATTCTGTATTCATTATTTAACTGTTAAATCCTTACTTAAAATTGATATTCTTGGGACATCTTACCATTGAATATGGTATTGAGTTGCAAAGGTCGTGGTTCCTATTGAGGAAAAGTGTAAGTTGTGAAATATTATTTTATTGAGTTACTCTCCGGTTGTTATTGTTAAGACTTTTGTACATTGTGGTTGAGCCGTGGGCTCCTTATTGTGAAATTCTGTTATTGTTTGACTTTTGTGGCAAGTTGTGATATTGGGCACTTGAGGTGCGAATTGTGATACGTTGTGATATTGATACACATGCAGGTGGTATAAGATCTAGGTGTTGAAACGCAAGTGGTGAGATAAGGTGGGCTTGATACGCGTAGCTAGTTGGGGAACTACTAGAAGCCATGCAGTGTGATAAGTTGGGCTAAAATGCAGGGTGCTATTTCGGGAAAAATAATTTTCAAAAGTAAATGTAAAGGCTCCCGCGGTGATATAAGGAAGATTATGAGTTATTTTTATGATTTGGGACTACGAGGCAGTACCTCTGTAGTGGCCCTTTTTGATATTTCTCTATTTGATGTATTTGCCTTGGTTTTTTGTTTCCTTAAGATGTAAATCCTTGTTTCCTTCTGTGTTGCATTAACTGTCTTGATTCTGTGTTGTTAACTTTCTGTAAAAATTTTATTGTTTCATTTCCATTGTCAATATCATTATATCATTATATCTTTCGTCTGGTTTCATATTATCTCCAATAGGGCTTTGACCTGACCTCGTCACTACTCTACCGAGGTTAGGCTTGGCACTTACTGAGTACCACTGTGGTGTACTCATAATATGCTTCTGCACATCTTTTTGTGCAAATTCAGGTACTTCCTATTAGTGCCAGCATTAGTGAGCCGAGGTTGCTTTGGAGACTTCAAGGTACACATGCCCGCGTCCGCAGGCCTCGGAGTCCCCTTCTATCCTCTTTTTTATTCTTATTTCATTACACTATCTTAGACAGTGATGTATATGATTGTTCATTAATGTTACTAGAGAGAGCTTGTGAGTTATACTTCACTAGGTTTTGGGAGCTGTACATTTTGAGTTACAGATTTTATTTATGCAGTTGCTGAATTTTTGAGATTTTGAGATTTTGAGTTGTTATTTCAATTGTTCTGCATGTTGATATGCTGACCTAGTTTTAGAAACTAGGTGCTGTCATGACTTTCTATGGAAGGAAATTAGGGTCGTGACAAGTTGGTATTAGATCTCTAGGTATATAGGTGTTGTGAGTCATAAGCAGGCTTCGTAAAGTCTCGCGAATCGGTACGGAGACGTTTGTACTTATCTTCGGGAGGCTATGGAACTATTAGAAAAAGCTTCACTTCTTTGATTTTTATCGTGTGAAATTGTTGACTTCAAGATTCTAAACTTATGTCTTTCTATTCTCTCACAAATGGTGAGGACATGCACAGCCGGATCCGATGAGCAGACACCCGCGCCCCCTGCTAGAGCTGCGAGAGGTCGAGGCCAGTGTAGAGGCCGAGGACGTCCACGTGGTGCAACCAGAGCACCTGCACAAACTACCACAAAGGATCCACCAGTAGCTCTAGCTGGAAAGAAGGGTTGATCCCACTTTCTCCCGCTACATCTCAGGCGAGGGGAGGAGCACAGACTCCCGCCGCCCGTACCCTAGAGCAGCAGGTCCAGGTTGACCAGGTCCCAGATCATACCAGTATAGCTGGTCCCTCCAGTTCAGTACGAGGTTAGGGCAGCAGCTTCTGAGGAAGAGCAACTCATGCTCGAGAGGCACAAGAAATACCACCCTCCTACTTTCAGTAGTTTGGTGTCAGAGGATGCCCAGGTCTTTCCTGAGGAGTACCACCGTATCCTCCGTCTATGGGTATTGTGGAGTCTAGTGGAGTTGCTTTCACTACATTCCAGCTTAAGGGGGCGGCTTATCAGTGGTGGCGAGCATATGAGTTAGGTAGTCCGACCGAGGAAACTTCACTCACTTAGGCTCAGTTCTCAGATATGTTCTTGAGGGAGTTTTTCCCAGAGTCTCAGAGATGCATGGCGCGCAGAGTTTAAGCAGTTGTGCCAGGGTTCCATGACCGTATCGGAGTATGTGGTCCGGTTCAGTGATTTGTCCAAGCATGCACCAGCCTTGATTGCTACTGTTAGAGAGCGAGTCCGTCGATTTATCGAGGGGCTCAACCCTGGTATCATATTTAGCATGGCCCGAGAGTTGGAGATGGACATCGTATACCAGCAAGTAGTGGCTATCGCTAGGAGATTGGAGGGTATGTGGGCCCAGTAAAGAGAGGAGAGAGAGGCTAAGAGGCCCCGAGATTCTGGCACATATAGTGGTGCATGTTCCCCATTTGTATTTTGGCATGGTAGGGGCTATGTAAGCCGCCTTGTTCATTCATCACTTCCAGCTTCCAGTGGTATTCCGGCCACTCCTAGGCCCCAGGCTCCCTATTAGGAACCTCCATTGTCTAGTGCACCTCATGTACGAGGTAATTTCAGTGGTCAATCCAGCCGATCAGGACCGAGCCAGCCACAACATCCACGTCTTTCGAGAGCTTGTTTTGAGTGTGGTGACACTTGTCATATGGTGAGGGATTACCCCAGACTCAGGAGGGGTGCACCTTCATCGACTACTCAGGCTCCACATATTCCACCGAGTCCTCAGGATTCTCAGTCCATGGTCTCCGCACCAGTTGCCACTCCACCTGCACAACCAGTTAGAGGTGGAGGTCGGGCATATAGAGGTCGCCCAGATATTATGCTCTTCCTGCTAGGACGGAGTCAGTTGCATCCGAATAAGTCATCACATGTATTATTTCAGTCTGTCATAGAGATGCATCAATCTTATTTGATCCAGGCTCCACTTAGGCATATGTGTCATCTTACTTTGCTCCATATTTGGATGTATCCCGTGATTCCTTGAGTTCTCCCGTCTATGTATCTACACCTATGGGAGATTCCCTTGTTGTTGACCATGTGGATCGGTCATGTTTGGTTGTCCTTAGTGGTTTTGAGACCAAAGTCGATTAGTTATTGCTTAGTATGGTAGATTTTGATGTTATTTTGGGCATGGACTGGTTGTCGCCCTATCATGCTATTCTTGATTGTCACGCCAAGATTGCGATGCTAGTTATGCTAGGTTTACCACAGTTAGAGTGGAGAGGTACTTTAGATTATGTTACTAGTAGGGTTATCATATTTCTAAAGGCTTAGCAGATGGTTGAGAAGGGGTGTGATGCGTATCTAGCATATGTGAGAGATGTCAGTGTTGATACTCCTATTGTTGAGTTAGTTCCGATAGTGAGGAATTATCGAGATGTATTCCTGGCGGATCTTCCTGGCATGCCGCCCGACAGGGATATCGATTTTGGTATTGATTTGTTATCAGGCACTCAACCAATTTCTTTTCCTCCATATTGTATGGCCCCACAAGAGTTGTAGGATTTGCTTGATAAGGGTTTTATCCGACTCAGTATATCACCTTGGGGTGCTCCACTCTTGTTTGTAAAGAAGAAGGATAGTCCTATGCGCATGTACAATGAATATCGCCAGTTGAACAAGGTTACAGTGAAGAACAGGTATCCATTGCCACGCATTGATGACCTATTTGATCAGCTACAGGGTGCCAAGGTGTTCTCCAAGATTGAATTACGTTCAGGTTATCATTAGTTGAAGATTCGGGAGCCAGATATCCCGAAGACCACCTTCAGGACTCGATATGGTCGTTACGAGTACCTTGTGATGTCTTTTGGGCTAACCAACGCCCCAACAACATTCATGCACTTGATGAATAGTGTATTCTGGTGATATATTGGCTCATTGGTCATTAGCACTTGAGGACCGTGATTCAGACCTTGAGAGAAAAGAAGTTATATGCAAAATTTTCAAAGTGTGAATTCTGGCTTGATTCAGTGGCATTTTTGGGTCATGTAGTGTCGAATGAGGGGATCAAGGTGGATCCAAAGAAGATGAAGCAGTGAATAGTTGGCCTAGACCATCTTCAGCTACGGAAATCCGAAGTTTTCTTGGTTTGTCGAGGGTGTTACCATCGACTTGTATAGGGTTTCTCATCTATTGTTGCACCTATGACCAGATTGATCCAGAAGGGTGATCCATTCAGGTGGATTGAGGAGTGTGAGGAGAGCTTTCAAAATCTCAAGACAACTTTGACCACAGCCCATATGTTGGTCTTGCCTTCAGGTCCGGGGTCTTATACTGTGTACTGTGATGCGTCACATATTGGTCTCGGCACGATGTTGATGCAGGACGGTAGGGTGATTGCCTACGCATTTAGACAGCTAAAGTTACATAAGAAAAACTATCTCGTCCACGACCTCGAGTTAGAAACTATTGTTCATGCCTTGAAGATCTGGTGGTGCTATTTGTACGGTGTCCCTTGTGAGGTCTACACTGACCACCGGAGTCTACAACATCTGTTCAAATAGAAGATCTTAACTTGCTGCAGCAGAGGTGGTTAGAGTTGCTTAAGGACTATGATATCACCATTCTATATCATCCCAGGAAGGCCAATATGGTGGCCGATGCCTTGAGTCGCAACGCGGAGAGCTTGGGTAGTTTAGCATATCTACCAGTAGCAGAGAGTACATTAGCCTTGGATTTTCAGTCCTTGGCCAACCAGTTTGTTAGATTGGATATTTCGGAGCCGATTCGAGTTTTGGCTTGTGTGGTTTCCGGTCTTCTATTTATGACCGTATCAGAGAGCGTCAGTATGACGATCCCCATCTTCTTTCCCTCAAGGACACGGTTTAGCATGGCGATGCCAAGGAGGTCACTATTGGGGATGACAGTGTATTACGGATGCAGGGCAGGCTATGTGTGCCCAATATAGATGGCTTGTGTGAGTTGATTCTCCAGGAGGCTCACAGTTCGCGATACTCCATTCATCCGGGTCTCGCCAATATGTATCAGGACTTGAGGCAACATTATTGGTGGAGGCGGATGAATAAGGACATAGTGGAATATGTAGCTCGGTGCCTAAACTATCAGCAGGTGAAGTATGAGCATCAGCGGCCTGGTGGATTGCTTCAGAGGTTAGAGATTACAGAGTGGAAATAGGAGCGGATCACTATGGATTTTGTTGTTGGGCTCCCACAGACTCGGAGGAAATTCGATGCAGTATGGGTAATTATGGATAGATTGACCAAGTCAGCTCATTTCATTCCAGTGGTGACTACTTATTCTTCAGATCAGCTGGCTTAGGTTTATATTCGCGAGATAGTCAGGCTTCATGGCGTGTCTGTATCTATCGTCTCTGACCGGGTACGTAGTTAACATCGCGGTTCTGGAGAGTCGATCAACATGAGTTAGGCACGGGGGTGGAGTTGAGTACATCATTCACCCTCACACGAACAGAAAGTTCGAGCACACTATTCAGATATTGGAGGATATGCTTCATGCGTGTGTGATGGAGTTTGGGGATTCTTGGGATAAGCTCTTTCCGCTTGTGGAGTTTGCCTATAACAACAGTTACTAGTCGAGCATTTAGATGGCCCCGTATGAAGCTTTGTATGGTAGGCGGTGCCGATCTCCAATGGGTTAGTTCGAGCCGGGTGAGGCTAGGATATTGGGTACAGACTTGGTTCAGGATGCTTTGGAAAAGGTTAAGTTGATTCAAGATCGACTTTGTACAGCCTAATCTAGATAGAAGATTTATGTAGATCGGAAGGTTCGCGACATTGCATTCATGGTTGGGGAGCGGGTCTTGCTCTGTGTTTCGCCCGTGA
Organism: Nicotiana knightiana; assembly: GCA_005239525.1. Classification (NCBI taxonomy): domain Eukaryota; kingdom Viridiplantae; phylum Streptophyta; class Magnoliopsida; order Solanales; family Solanaceae; genus Nicotiana; species Nicotiana knightiana. Next base: position 10,208 of record ML373028.1, on the reverse strand, counting down.
AAGGTGTTATGAGGTTCGGAAAGAAGCGCAAGTTGAGCCCTAAGTATATCGGACTGTTTGAGATTCTTAAGAGGATTGGAGAGGTGGCTTAGAGACTTGAACTACAACCCAGTTTAGCTGTAGTTCATCCAGTATTCCACGTTTCTATGCTTCGGAAGTATCACGGCGATCCATCTCATGTGTTGGATTTCAGCTCAGTGCAATTGGACAAGGATTTATCTTATGTTGAGGAGCCAGTGGCCATTTTGGACAGGCATGTTCGAAAGTTGAGGTTGAAGAACATTGCTTCAGTGAAGGTTCGGTGGAGGGGTCAGCCAGTCGAGGAGGCGACTTGGGAGACCGAGCATGCTATGCGTAGCCGTCATCCTCACCTTTTCACCACTTCAAGTATGTCTCGGTACTCGTTCGAGGACATTTATCTTAAGAGGGGGAGGATGTAACGACTGGATCGGTCGTTTTGAGTGTATTAGCCCTTATCCCCTATTTATTTCCTCCTCTGTATTATTTTGTAGTTACGCGACTTGCTGGGGTGTTTGGTTTTGGTTTCGGGTGAGTTTCGGATTGAAATGGGACACATAGTCCCTAAGTTGAAAGGTTACGTTGTAGGAGTTGACCCTATCTTGACTTGTGTGAAGATGACTCCGGAATGAAATTTTTTATGGTTTCAATAGCTCCGTATGGTGATTTTGGTCTTAGCAGCGTGTCCCGGATGTTGAATTGGAGGTCCGTAAGTTGTTTCGGCGTGATTTGGTGAATGTTGGAAAATGGAAGATTTTAGAAAGTTTGACCGTGAGTGTACTTTACTGATATCTTGGTCAGATCCCGATTCCGGAAGTTGGAATAGGTCCGTAATGTCATTTATGACTTTTATGCTAAATTTGTTGTCAATCGGAGTTGTTTTAGTATGAATCAGCATTAGTTTCGAAATTTGAAAGTTCATAGTTCATAGGCTTGAATTTGGGTTGTGATTCGTAGAATTTATGTTGTTTGATGTGAATTTTGGCCTCGAGTAGGTCCGCTAGGCATTTTGGAACTAGTTGGTATATTTGGACGAGGTCCCGGGGGGCCTCGAGGGCCTCGGGGGAATTCGGATCGAATCCGGAACAATTGGGACTTGTTGAGTTTTTGCTGAAGGTTGGCAGTTATGGTGTCTTTGCACCTACGAAAAGATTGGCCGCAGGTGCGGGATCGCAAATGAGAGCACTTGGTCGCAGATTTGGACCTGGGCATCCCCAATTGGGGAACAGAAGCGGAAAAAGTTCTGGCGCTTCTGCGATGGGGAGAATCACACGGGCGACAATGGTCGTAGGTACGACACTTTCCATCGCAGGCGCGCACGCGCAGGTGAGGCCCTTTTCTTGCAGAAGTGGAGAGGGAGGAATAAGTCATGACCGCACCTGCGATGAAAAAATTTCACAGATGCAACAGTAAGGTCGTATGTGCCATTTAATTGTCAAAAAAGGGGAAGTTCGAGGGTTTGATCCATAATTCATTTTGGGACTTAGAGAGCTTAGTTTGAGGCGAAATTTCAAGGGATTTTCAAAGAGAACCTTGGGGTAAGGAATTCTAACTCGTTTTTGATTAATTCACATGAATCTATTGATAATTTCATCATCTAATTGGTGTTTTGGAGCTGGAAATTGGCAAAATTTGGTATAAACTCCTTAGGCTAAATTTTTGAGTTTTGAACGGCGAAATGAGGTCGGATTTGAATAATTCTTGTATGGTTGGACTCGATATCAAATGGGTGTTCGATTTTTATAATTTTGGTGGGGTTTCGAGACGCGAGCCCCGGGGTGACTTTTTGGGTCGATTTTTCAATTATTTGCAAAGATCGTTATTTCATTGTTTAAATTAATTTCCTATAGTTATATTTATACTATGAAATTGTTTTGTCTAAATTCGAACCGTTCGGAGTTAAAAAATCGAGGGAAAGCTCTTCTAGTTGATTGATTTAGTGTGGTTTTAGATAAGTGACTTGTTTAAACTTGTGTGGGAGAAATTCCCTTTAGGATTTGGTATTGTTGTGATAATTGTGATATGTGAAATCCGTGTATGCAAGGTGACGAGTTCATACACGGGCTAATGTGAAATTTCCGATTTTTAGCTATGTAGTTTCATTTCATGCTTTAATAAGTTACTTTAACATGTTTTAGTCCCCATAATTAGTCTAATTTCACATGTATACTTGTTTTACCTCTTATTTGCAAATTTTTCTACATCTCTAGTTGAATTACTTGCTTTCTTTTATTCCATATTCATTACTTAACTGTTAAATCCTTACTTGAAATTGCTATTCTTGGGACATCTTACCGTTGAATTTGGTATTGAGTTGCAAAAGTCGTGGTTCCTATTGAGACAAAGTGTAAGTTGTGAAATATCATTTTATTGAGTTACTCTCTGGTTGTTATTGTTGAGACTTTATGTACATTGTGATTGAGCCGTGGACTCCTTATTGTGAAATTTTGTTATTGTTCAGCTTTTCTGGCAAGTTGTGATATTGGGAACTTGAGGTGCGAATTGTGATATGTTGTGATAATTGCTACTCATGTGGTGGCATACAATTTGGGTGTTGAAACGCATGAGGTGAGATGAGGTGGGCTTTATACGTGTGGTTAGCAGGGGAAATACTAGAAGCCATGCAGTGTGATAAGGTTGGCTAAAATGCGGGGTACTATTTCGGGAAAAATAATTTTTAAAACTAAGATAAAGGATCCCGCGGTGATATAAGGAAGATTGTGACTTATTTTTATGATATAGGACTACGAGGCGATACCTCGGTAGTGGCCCTTGTTGATCTTTCTCTATTTGCTGTATTTGTCTTGGTTGTTTGCTTTCTTAACATATAAATCTTTGTTTTCTTCTGTGTTGTATTAACTGTCTTGATTCCGTGTTATTAACTTTCTGTAAATTCTTATTGTTTCATTTCCATTGTCATTATCATTATATCGTTATATCTTTCGTGTTGTTTCATATTATGTCCAGTAAAGCCTTGACCTGACCTCGTCACTACTCCACCGAGATTAAGCTTGGCACTTACTGGGTACCGTTGTGGTTTACTCATACTATGCTTTGCACATCTTTTTGTGTAGATCCAGGTACTTCCTATCAGTCCTGCATTAGTGAGTTGCGGTTGCTTTGGAGACTTCAAGGTACACATGCCCGCGTCCGCAGGTCTCGGAGTCCCCTTCTATCCTGTTTTTTTCCTTATTTCATTACACTATCTTAGACAGTGATGTATATGATTGTTCAGTACTGTTACTAGAGCTAGTGACTTATACTTCACCAGGTTTTGAGAGTTGTAGATTTTAAGTTACATATTTTATTTATGCAGTTGCTGAAGTTTTGAGATTTTAAGTTGTTATTTTAATTGTTCCTCATGCTGATAGGCTTATCTAGTTTTAGAGACTAGGTGCCATCATGACTTCCTACAGAGGACAATTAGAGCTGTGACACTATGTTACCCAGACTAGTCTCATTATGTAATTAAACTTTATGTAGTTTTTGTTTTGAATAAAAGTCTTTTATTACAAAAATAAATGCTAAATATCCTTGGATATTTTGTTGATGTCACAGTGAATGATGATTTACCATTAACATCTTAATATCATAGTTTGAGTAAGCATTAGAAAAAATTTAGTATTTGTCCTTTGAGTTTTTATGCAATAGTGGGTTGGGAGTTTACTACAATCAGATGGTATCAGAGTCACTCTTGTGTCAACTTTGTCGATGGTGGGTCAGAGTTCAACTGACTTTAGGTAAATCCCGGTTAGGCAGGGCAAACCTCAGTGTTGAGTCTAGGCGAATCCCATGTGGTGGGGTAAACCTCAATGACGATGTTGAGTCCATAAGAAGGGGTGTACGTAGCATCCCAGACTTTAGACAGAGTTCCACATCGGTAAAACACAAGAGAGATACTGGATATATAAGTAAACATGTTTTAGACCCTAGATAGACGCATTTTAAACCCGTGAAAGCCTAGGCCCAGAGCAAACAATATCTGGGAAAAGACATGAGTACCTATAAAAATTAAAATATTTACCTTGCTCTACCCATAAAAGAATTCTACCCATTAAATAATTACAATTCCCTACCCATTTAATAAACAAATGCTGTATCTCAAAATAACTACCTCAAGCTGCTAATGNCAGGCCCAAACTATTTACTACTCCTACCCATACGATCCAAACTATTTACCCGGTTATTCATTTATTCTATTAAAATAGCTCTTTTTTCAACACTGAGAATTTGAACGAGGGCACAAATTCAGGTTACCCCTAGTAGGTAGTTGATGACTCTATAGGAGCAGAGAAATTTGTGTGAAAACCCAAGATTAAAGAAGGCTTGGTCTTAATTTTGGAGAAAAGACAGGAGTACCTATAAAAATTAAAATATTTACCTTGCTCTACCCATAAAAGAATTCTACCCATTAAATAATTACAATTCCCTACCCATTTAATAAACAAATGCTGTATCTCAAAATAACTACCTCAAGCTGCTAATGCCCTACCTATAAAAACGCAAAAGCTTCTCAAAATTTCAAAAAATTAACGCACAAATATTGAGATTTCCATCGGCATCTGTTGAAGATTTGGAGATCGGAGATCGCCACTCTAATTTGAAGATCGGAAGTGTGAAAAAACATAGCGAAGATGCCGATTCTCTTCAAAATTTGAGTTTTTCTCCTTAAATTTTTTCGATTTTGATTTCACAGAAATTTAGCGCTCAAACTTCTGAATTTTTAGTTGAAAATTTTGTTCTCAGTTTGGAGATCTGGAAAACTGGAGGATTGAATCATAACAATTGATTTGATTTCGCAAAATTTTCTGTTGAACTTCAGTATTTGACATCAAACACTGTTGAAATTTGGATTGTCGAGATTCAATCTTGGACATATAACTTTGGAATCATGAAAAATATATCAGTTCTGCTGCAGCATAGTGGAGAATGGGATGATAACCATAACTTCATAAACTTTCATGTTGATGCAATTTTAATGAACACCTGTTGAAAATTTGAACAATTTCTCAAAGCAATTGCAAAAGGACAGCAACACAATAGTTATTCAGTATGCTATTGCTCAAGGATATCCACCAATTACAATTTGTAGTGATACGAGTGTTAGTGTTTACATGGAATTAAAAAAATCAAGTGCAGGGATGAAAACCCTCCCACTGTGAGTGTCGTTTATTAAAAATACTATAGCTGCAAGTGTCACACCTCCTTTTTTCCTACTACCCCCCTGGATTGATGAAGGGTAATAGGGGAGTTTTTCCAATTAAAGTGACATTATTCAGATTTGGGATTTATTTTAGTTTCAGAGTCGCCACCCGGATTTTTACGGTGTTCCGGGACACCATTTATTTATTGAAATCCCAAACCGAGGAAATTTTGACTCTGTTTAAAATGTCTGCGAACCAGAAATCCGAGTAAGGAATTCTGTTAACCCGGGAGAAGGTGTTAGGCACTCCCGAATTCCGTGGTTCTAGCACGGTCGCTTAACTATTAATATTTGACCTAATTATCTAATTATTTACGTATTTTTAGCCTATTGTGCGTTTATCCTTTTTAATTTATTTTTAGCCGCTTTTGACGTTTATGGAATTATTGTGAAAACAAGTCCCGATGTCTTACACTTGTCATTTTTATCCATGTTGCAAACCACACCACATGAAATGCACCCGCGATTACAGCATGTTTATTTTAATCATAATTTGAAGTTGAAAACGGGGACATGAGTTGTCGCACCCGAGTGTAGATTACGTAGTCAAGACTATGGTCGTGACGGTTTTATAGTGCCTGTTTGAGGCGGTGTTTGATTATTCTTTAAGTTTTCTATTTGAAGGAGCATTTAAGTTTTAAGATCAATTAGGACGTTTATGGATTTATCTTAGGCAAGTCACGATGGCGTGCACTTGTCATTTTTAGACACATCGCAACCGCGTCACATGAAATGCACGCGCGATTTGCAACATGTGATTTTTATTATTATTATTGTTCGAAGTTATGGTCGGGTCACATGAAATGCACACCCTAATAGAAATTTATGTATCATGACCATGCCACGGGAACCATAACCATAGCCACAATGTTTTGCTATAACGCGCCTAAAGAAAACTACGAATGTTCATGAGTTAATTATTTTTCTATGATTTGCATTTCATGTTGCCTTGAAAGGTGATAAACTAAAATATGATGCATACCATTTTACCCTAACGGAGTATTACTGCAGGGTAAAACACTAAATAACAGATGTGGTTCCACCTTTTGAAGCATAAGCTATATAAGATGCACCATTCCAATTACCAATGTGTTGTTGTTACTATTGTGTGGTGACACTTCAACTGTTCAACATCATATTCTAAAAGGTCATCTCCAGTTTCCATAGAAACACTTTGCACCAGTTTGTTGTTCCTCCCTTAAGGCATAATAAATATCAGAAAAAAGCAATTTTTGTACCTTAGGATGCAATAGGCCANGTGGTCGAAATCCCAAAGAAAACAAGTCAAATCCGACTTCATTTTCATTTTCTGGTTTCCCTCTCACTGTATCGTTCGCTGCTGTCTGGTTTCTTGAGAGGAAGGAGTCTGAGGTTGGCTATCTTCACCAGTGATAACAAATGGGTTAGAGAGAGAGGACGGTCGGCAGCTCCAGTAGGGTTTTTGGAAGGGGGGTCCGATCTGCTCTGTCAAGGAGGGGGTTCTTGGGTGTGTGTTCGCCGGATTCCGGCAGTAGAAATGGAGGTGCAACTGGTTGTGGGGTGGTGATGCCGAGAAGAAGAAGGGAAGGGGAGAACGGCGCAGCTGGGATCAGGGTCTGGCGGCAGAGGCGTGGGGAGAGGAGATGAGAGGGGGGTGCGGCGGCGGCCTCTTTTTCAGATTAGGGGGGGTCTGATCTCTTCTAGGTCAGATTTTGGGTTTAGGTTTATAGGTGAGGGGATGGGTATTGGGCCGGACCGGGTCGGGTAGGTGGGGTTTTGGGTTCTGGACCGGGTTCCTTTTGGGAAGGGCAGATTTTGGTAAAGAATTGGGCCTGATTGCTGGCCCAAGTCCCATTTTAACCTTAACAACCTTCTCTTCTTTTTATGCTTTTGCAGAATTAGCCACTTTAGACTCAAATTTAATTTAAATCTATTTCTTGGCTAGCCTATGCATTTATTTTATATAATGACGGACTAGTGCAACTAATTAATTAATTAACCTATGAATGCAATTTTTAATTTTTTAAAAGATGCATTTACAATGAAATTAAATCCTAAAAAGAAGTTTAAAATCTAACATGCTAATGAAATCAAGATTCGAACATTTTTTATGATTTTTATTTTATTTTATGATTTTAGAATTATTAAACACGCATGGAATGTAACTAAATAAAGAAAAGTTCCTAAAATTTATTAAAACTATTTTTTGATTATTTTTTAGGAGTAATTTCCATGCGGGGCAAAAATTGGGTGTTCACAGCTGCCCCTCTTTGCTCGAGAACATGAAGAGTTTTCGGGCAAAGATAAAGTGAGCAACTACGAGCAGTTTTTGCCCGTTTGGTACTCCATTTGGAAGCATTTTGAAAAAGTTTGACCGAACCTTGCTTCAGAGGTTGCCTACATATCCTTGGCTATAAAGGAATCAGGTCAGTGTAGTTCTGGAAGTTTTGGTAGCTGGGACTACCGGGAAGCTGTGAGTTCATTGCTGTTGCTGCTGCTTACTGCTTGCTGACCTCCTTATTACACCAAAATCAAAAATGAAAAAGACTAAACTAAACCTATCAACTACGAGTTACAAGATTCCTATCTATGAGTCTTCTAAAGCTTGATCTTGAGTCTTGGCTCGTTCTTCATGCAGACTCTAATCTGAATCTTGATGCTTGTTAGTTATAGGTGTTGGTTCAATCTTTTACAGCTTTTTTGATCAAGAGTGGACATGCATAGCTTGTGACTTCAATCTGTCTCGAGCAGTCCACATCTTTTCCGCGTATGTACTTTGGGGTTCAACTCTTTTATTTACTTCTTTTCTTTTATTCAGAATTGAGACGTCTTCTTTTGGTCGTCTCGAATCCATTGTAACCTGCGCAAAATCAAAGCAAACGAACGAAATTTTTTTCCCCAGTTTTCACTAGGAAAATTTCGTTAGTTATTGTAATAAAATCTATGTTACTTTATTATTGAAAGCAATGAAAAGCCGGGAATGGT
>MDKJ01352572.1:0-16425 GCA_005239525.1 Nicotiana knightiana | reverse complement strand
AATAGAAGTCTCCTACACGGTTAGGGTTCACCCTAAACCTATAAATAGACTCCTAACACACAACTACAAAGGGGGATTCACAGGGATACACAGAGATTCGACATTAGTGTGGATCCAAGGCAAAACATCAACTTTGTACATATTTTCTTCCTTACTTTGTAGTTTAATTATGCTAGTTGTTTTAGATTTTATTCTTATGAATTTGTTTAGCTAATTTCGTGTGGAACCCGTTGGGGAATAAACTTCTTGTGATATTAATATAGCTTTGATTGGTTGATTAAACTCTATTTGTTCAACTACGTTCTTGTTGTAGTTGATTGAAGGGCCCTCAATTAGCTGTGCCTATTTATTATGTATCTACTTGAGAGAGAGTGCATATTTAGGTAATTGTTTGAACAACACCACTCCCAGAGTATAGACGAAAGTCATAACCGAGGGTTTAGAGGTTGGATTAGAGATAACGATACTTCGGGTGCAATCTAAGTGAACTGTAATGCAATCTAGCTAGCGTAACTTGAGAGAGTGCGTCTAGTAAATTATCATAATTACTTGAGAGAGATTTATGGTAGATAGAGCGTTCATGATTGATAGAGACGATTAATCAAGTTATACGAAGTATCCGAGAAGTAAGTTCACCAGCGGGGGAAACCATAACCTTAGATTTTATTACAATTGCTTATACCTTAGTATAGCTAATCTTTACTTTTAATCTTTAGTATTAGTAATTTAAATAACATCAGGTGACAGCTGAGTACTAATTTAAACAGCCTGCTTGATACGTCAATTCCCTTTGGATCGACTCTGGGCATAATACCCCAGGATTATATTTGCAACGCCCGCTTAGTCTTCTACAAGACATAGTTGAGCGTGATCACTCAGCATCATCCACAAGAACATGGTCTAATGATTGGTATTCTCGTTTTAGCTCCTCAATTTGGCCTAGAAGATCTTGTTCAACTTCACACAACTCAACACTAAATTGTTGGGTGTTACACGCATCAACCTTTGCACTCAATTGAGCCTCCAAGTCGTGAATAGAACTGCCAAATTGGTCGATCTCTTGTCCCAGTTGAGCTCTTCCTTCTATAAAGTGTTGAATCCCATTTGTAATTTTCTCATGGAAACCTCCATATTCCTCTAATAATTTCATGTGCATATCAAGAATGTGAACATCATGTTCCACATCATCCAATTCGTTACTCCTGTCAAACTCACAATAATTATTAGAATCAACATAAGAAGGGATTGGAGTAGGATAACAACACTTAGGATAATTATTCCAATTTCCACCACAAATAGTACAAGAATGAGATAGTGCACACAACTCGGTACTGGAAATAGTTTTACAATATTGCCACAAGTGGGGCCCTTTACAATATGGACAAGGATCACAAAAACAAGAATACTTACTATCCCACCACTTTTCATTCAAAGATTCCATATAAAAAAAATTATAATACTAACTACACTAAACTAAAATTAAAAACTTATTTCTCCCGAACGCATACGTAAGTATACGTGGTCGACAAATAATATAGGATTGTAATCGTACCCACAGGGACTTGTGATTAACTATTTAATAAATTAAAATAATATAATTAATCTATTCAAGCGATTTTTTAAAGTATGAATATTTAACCAAAACTAATCTAGAATAGTAAACTATGAAATTAAAGGAAACAAGTCTGCAATCTTAGAGATGAATTCGATGAGAGAACATATTCTAGAGCTATTGGTTAGCTAACAATCCCGTTGAGCTTTCCACTTAAATCATCTAATTAATTTATGTTGTTTATTGGTTGACAAGGTTAATATTTCGCATAGCCTTCTCACGAAGTACTACTCGTCTATTCAAGCTAATCTAACGCATATATTCCTATGAAATTAGAATTAACAAGAATGCATTAATAATTCCTGTATAGTAACCAACCAAGGCGATTAGGTATATTCCTATCCTAACCGCAAATCCGCCCCTCACTCAGAGTTAAGATCTTGCTCTACTCAATCTTATATGCAATCTAGAATTCCATCTCCCGAGTTCAATCCTAAATTCATAGATAGTATTCAATTGGTGATCAAGAAATCAAATAATTAAGTGCAAGATTGAATAAATAAATCAATATGAGAAAATAATAAGAACAATTCAAGCTTCAAACTACAACATCATGTAGCACCCAAAACTCTAGAACAAAGAAACTATGAGATTAAAGGAAAAGAAAAGAAGAAAAACTAGTTAGAAGCCTCCTCCAAGCGTGGTGTGTCTTCCCCCACGTGAATTCTCCTTCAATATACGTTCATCCCCCCTCAAAATAGGTTTAGGTTGGTTTTTATATGAGTTAGGGGCGTCTTAGGGTCGAAATAACCGAGTCCCAGTCGAAATAGGACTTGTTTGCGTTTTGAGCGTCCAGGGCAACATTGGGTGCATGCCCTGACCCTCAACTTTTAACATTCTGTATTGTGCGCCATAGGTAGTGCCCCACGCTGCCTGTGACCCTCAAATTCGCACTTTTACCTTTTCATCCGATTTTCGCTCCAATTCGCGCACTTTCATCCCAAATTGCATCCAAATGATTCATACACATAGAAATACCACAAACTAGCACAAATTATTATAGTATACATCTTAAATCTACGAGATATGAGCAAAATGTGAGGCAAATACATCAAAATATGCATACATTAAGCCAAACATCAAGTAGTTAGGGGTTGTTTGCTACATGAAATAAGGTGGGATAAGACGGAATAACGTGTGTGATTAAATTTATCCTATGTTTAGTTGACCGTATAAATTTATCCTACAGTCAACTAAATATAGGACAATTTAATCCCAGACTTAATTCCGGATATCTCACCTTATCTGACCAAATTTGAAATTATTTAGTCAGGTTACCAAACGACCCCTTAGTATGTGTTTAAGACTCATGATAGGATTAGAATTTCCAGAAGAATAGTATGAGACGTCGATCTCTATGATTTGGGCCGGTATGTGAAGCCTCTTAGGTTACACGCTTGATCCTTTTTTAACTATTATTTAAAAAAAAATAGCAGCATTTATTGTTTATTCCATAAAGAGCACTTTTTTCATTATTAGCCTATTATAAAAATTAAGCTCAACATTTAATAAGTTAACTGACTCACTAATCACTGGAAGTACTTTTTTTGTCCATCTCCATTCTCCCTTTCCAACATTCATCTTCTTCACTCCATTTTAGAAAATATGATGCAAATGTGAATCCACCTAAATTCAAGATGTATTGATTTATACGTCTTTTATACTTTGTATATCAAGTATCACTTTAATTCAAAATGTATTTTTATATATATAATTTTTGTATATTTATTTGTGAAGTGCCATCTTATGTTAAGATGTATTTTTAATGTATATTTTAAAATGCAAGTGCCATTTTAATTCAGGGTGTATTATATATATATATATATATATATATATATGCCATCTTAATTAAATTTAAGATAATATTTTCTATGTATATTTCACATGTCTAAGTCATCTTAATTGAAGATGTATTTTTTATGTATATTTTTTTGTATATTTTATATATGTTAATTCAATGAATATTTTTTATATAAACGTATTGTATATATTAACGTATATTATTTCCGAAGTAAGATCTTTATGTTAAGAAACAAAAAAAGAATGTAGAGAAAAACTTAAGAAAGGTAATTAAAAAGAAAACGAATGGAGCAAATTTAGAAAATATATTGGCTTCGGTAGAAAACAAAATTATGAAGATAAAGAAAAAGAAGGAAAGCTAATAGATAAAGAGATAAAAAAAAGACATGATTTTTGTACAAAGAATTATTGACTTTCCATTCAAATTGCTTATGTTTAGGGATTAATAATTAATATTTCTATTTTAATGGAACTGCGTGCTACAAATATAAATATTTTACTGCTACAGCTGTAATATTAGATTTCATGCTATGATTTGTTATCTTTCTTTTAAACTGTAACAGTTATTTAAAGTTCCCTACAATTTTCGCAAGAATCTCCAGTTAATGACATCAGGTAGTAACTTTAAAGGGCTATTATTTAAGAATTAGTCAGTATGTCTTGGGTTTCAGTTTTTCAGTTCAAATTTGAATTATTAATATTTTTAGTTTAAAATTTCAGAACAAAATAAATACTGAACAATCTTTAAATAGCATTCAACACACTGGGCCCTTGCCCATTAGACTGGAAGATGGTCTCAACAGCTTGAAGTGGCATTTTCTTTCTATTAGAATAGATAGCTTCAAGGAATAAAGTTCAAAAATAGCCACTTTTCAGCTTTTACAGTTGAAAAATGTAACTATTATCATGGAATTTCAAATATCAAATGTAAAATCTCAGAGCATTTTGGTTTAATGATAGTGGCTATTTTTTAATAGTAGAGACTTAAAGTGGTCAGCCCGCACTATTACTACCAATTCAAATACTTTCAGATAGTTCATATGGTGACTTTCTGCAATTGCGGTTGGCCACATTTGTCCCCCGATTTTTTTGATCGTTTTAATTAATGATCATTAATGGTATTGTACCCTCTTGAAGTCTGTTTAGCTAACTTTCTTATCACAGGGTGCTTGACTTAGAGATGGATTTAATATTTAAATTTAATTAATTTAAAGTTTTGGTGAATTCTTAGAAAAACTATAAAAAAATATATGAAATAATATCTATGTTTAGCAATTTTTTCTCCTTTCCTTTCTCTTTTATTACAACTAATCACAAATAAAATGGAAAAAAGAAGCATTGGAAATTTCCATTATTGATCTCTTATTCATACAGACATGCACGCAAACATAAAATTTACGTATTTGTTACTCATAACTACTACAAACACACCGGCCACCTATATAATCCATGCTCCACCACTTTACCCTTCACTGTTATCATATGCGTATTCGACAAAACTTAATGCAATAGGTCGGATCTTATATGTATTATGTATGTGCAGTGATGGATTCAGGATTTTGTACAAAGGGATTTAATCTTAGGAGTACATAACTTTAATCGTAAAATAGTAGTTGTCAAGTGGGTTCAAATAAAATATTTATACAAAATTAACGTTGCTTTAATCGAAATTTATACAGATACACAGTATTTTTTTTGATGAATCGGGTTCAGTTAAACCCGCTTACCACCACGTGCATCCGTAATTGTGTATGTGTAAGAAGAAGAAGAAGAAGAAGTATCTATATATATTAAAGGAATACAGTTACTATATATATTTGGCATTGTGGTTAAGCCAAGTGGCAAGCTAATAAATACCAATAATATATGGTAATTTTATTATATATTTGACTATGTTAATCATATATATATATATATATATATATATATATATATATAATGAATTTGAATTATAGGATAATTTGAATTTATCGATAAAGTTTTTAAATTTAATTAAAAAAAATAAAATCTTTTGTTATCATGTTATCATACTTAATTCGGTTAATGATAATATGCAATCATGTTAGGAACTTTTGTTATCTTTTCTAATTATTTAAATACTACTTCGCCTCTGATAAAAAAGAAAAAAAAAACTACTCCATATAACTATAGAACCCTTTCACATTTAAAACCCCATACTTAGTTTTTTTAAAACACTGTATCTAGATTCGAATAAAGCAAATTTTTTTAAAAATAAATGTAATATATAGGGTACACGTCTATGTTTATCCAGATAACAAAAAAGAGTCTAAAAATAGAATGAAAGTTTACTTACATATATAATGAAGTAACCTACCATGCTGGAGAAAGAAACAATACAAAAATCAGTCAATATTCAAAAAAAGTTAATTTTTTTCCTTTTGAAAAATGTTTGTTTCATGAGTCAATTTGTATAAATCGACATCAAACAAATAACAAAACTTTAGTTATACAATTTCTATCATTAATTTCAATATTGCACCTTCGAGGAATTGAAGGGGATAAGCTGAAACCTCTTCATTTAGATGCAGTCATGCTAACATTGCAAGGGTATAATATTTTTTTCGTTGAATAGTATTAGTTTTGAATCATTAAATTATGTGAAAGTTTTTTTTTTTCTCGAATGCAACAAGAAGGATATTTCTTTCTAATTGATAGTTTCTATAGCGATTTTCAACGTAACAAAAAGTATATTTTAAATAAAATAGGTATGATGTGATTTTTTTTAAGTGTAAAAAATTATTTCGAAATGGGATTATTTTTTAAAATATAATGTAATTTTAAAAATAAAAAGATAAGATAATTTTGAATCTTAATTAGTAGAGAGTTTTTAAACTTATTATAATAGAAATCATATCATAGATAAAATCAAGAAACTGAAATCTTATGGTATATTTGCATAAATATCAGTCAGATTTATTGTTTACTTTTTATAGCTAATATACATAGATAATATACCGACAACACATGATTATACACATGATATATATGAATTACATATAATACTACTCATCCTTTAATTTTATTTTATTTTAATTTTAGTGATTGTGAGAGCACCTATTTAGATTAATTAGATTCTAAAAGAAAAATATGAAAAAATTTCAATCAAAGACTAAAAATATAAATAAAGTTCTTATGTGGGCAATTTCAATTAAAACTCATCCTTTTATAGCGAAATAAATTAACTTTTTGTAATAAAAGAAAGAAAGACATAAAAGAATAATATAGAAAAAAATCTAAAAAACAGAAATAAAAGATGCAACGAATTTCTTCTTCTGTTTCATCTTTGTTGAGTATAAAGAATTTGGAAGTTGATCTCATTTCAAATATTTTTTTTAACTCAAATACTTAGATTATAATATAAGGAATCGTAGAATATTTTTATTAATTTATATTGTGTGTCATTTTAAAAAATTACTAATACTACAAACTGATATGATATTCGAATTTGAATTTAAATATAATTTGTGTAGTTTGCATTGAGGTTAAGCCAAATATGGTGTCGAGAAAAAATCACTTGGCAATTTTAAGGCAATATATGTAATGTTATATAATGAAAATCAACTGATTTAACATTTAATGATTTAAAGAACAAAAAATATGTCTATATAGGGTATTCAAAATTTAAATTTGTAGATAGGGATATCGATAATTCAAAATGGAGTCATACTGAAATAAAGTTTTACCGGCTAAATAATCGTTTAAATTTTTAGATAGCCAATTAAATTAAATTTTACATTAAAGATAATATATTTACTTGCATCATTATAAATATAATCATTATTGAAATATATATATAAAGTTTTAGAAATTAAAATTTCAAAATAGAAATATTTCTTGAAATATAATAGCATACCAAATAAGAGTCACGTCGTAACCAAAGAATTATTTATATTGTGTCAACTTTTGTGCTTTGCCATAAATACGTTATTATTTTGCTTTGTGACAGTTTTAGGTTCCAATGACACCAATGAGAATGGTGCAAAAATAAAATTATCACTATGAGACTTGAGAAAATATTAGTCTTTTTTCATGTATTGTTTCTTAATTAATATCTAAGGGTTATCTATAATTATCTAGAAGGTTTAAATTTATGGTTATTTACATATAATTTAAATAACTCAAATATTTAACATGGTTAATATCAAATATCAAAATAGAGTCATATTGGGGAAACAAATTCACTGGCTAAAGAATTTTTTAAATTTTTAGATAGCCGACTAACATGACTTTTGAAATAAGGATAATATTTTCACTTATATAATTATAAAAATAATGATTATTGAAAAATAAAGCTTTAGAAAGTGAAAATTTAAAATAAAAATATTTTTGAAAGATATCAACACATCAAATAAGAGCTTCAAGTAGTAGTAAAAGAATCAAGTCATATCCAAAGAGTCATAGTCTCAACCTTTGATTGTGTTTGTCATAAATATGAGTTATTATTTTGCTTCCTCACTATTTTTAGGATCCAATGACATCCACGAGAATTGTACCATATAAGAAAAATAGAATTATAACTAGGAGATTTGAGAAATGGTTAATATTTTTCATGTAGTGTTGTTTAATTAATATTCAATAATTATCTATATTTAATGAAAAATTTTAAATTTTATGATTATTTATACATAATCCAAATAACTCAAATATTTAATATGATTAGTGTCTGTGCGGATGCGTGAGCGCTAATATTAGTATACTTAAAGAGAACAATCCCCGTATCCAAATCCTAGATTTCCCACAAGTAAATCATGATTCGAATGGGAGATCAGTGTATATGTTTTCAAATATTTTCTCCATCTCAATTTAAGTGGCATATTTTCCTTTCTAGTTAACCCAAAAAAGTTATATTTTCTTATTAAAAAAATATCTTTTTTCTAAATTTTATTTTTTGTTATTAATGAGATAAAAAATTAATATTTATGACTTATTTTTTATTATAAATTTTATAAGTCTTTCTTTTTTTTTAAATTACGCATTCAATTAAACATTATTACCTAAATTGGGGCGAAAGGAGCTAAGTATACTTCTCAAGTTCATCAACACATTGTCCAGTTCCTGTCACATTTGGTGTTTCATGAAATAATATTGTTGGAGAATCTACGTCAGAATTTGTGCACGCATATTATATATATATATATATAAAATCCAGTTCCTGTGACATCTAGTGTAGTCATGCATGAGCTCTGACGTATCCACAATAGAAATGTAGATGCTCCCACAATTTCACGTGAAGTTTTGAGGTAAAGCATATGTACGACATGTATAACTAGTATACTAGCACGAGTATCCCACACCACTTCACGCTTTCATGTTTTCATTATTATCAAAACATTGTATAGCTACAAAATAACGACATGCTTCATCTTTAAGTTAGTTAAACCTAACCATCAAAAAATGTGGTGCAGTAGATGAGATTGCTCTTCCCTTAATCAGAGGTCTTTGGTTTGAACCTTGAGTATGAATTTTTTTTGATAGGGAGCGTTTCCCCTCGAATTGAGCTCTACGTGACGCGAATTCAAATATAGTCGGACTTCAATACATACTAAAAATTAAAAAAAAAAGTTAGTTAAACCGATCAGTGCTATTTCTTGACTACGTAAAGATGAAAATTTATCACTAAACAAGTACGTAGTAATAGCTATGAAGATATTACAGTTTGATAAATTATTATTTTTTAATACGCCTTTGTACGTGTGAGCCTAATTTCTTTTTACAGATAAGTGTATAAAAAATCTTTTTTATAATGTATAGCTGATTGGACTCAAACCCATGTCCGCTTTGCTGTAGTTATGAATCTTGGATCTAATTCAATACAAAATAATATTCATAAGGTAAAATTCCCCAAGGTCATATAGTTAAAGAGACAAACTAGCAACTTAAGGTTAATTTTGAAAGTGTATCCTTTAACATCTTAAGTTTTTAGATGAGACTGTCGTAAATTTAAGTAATTTGCACACAACTGCACTAAAAATTAATTTGATATTATTTCCCCCCATTCGATGATAATGATTTATTTAAATGGTTTATTAATTGTTAACCGCTTGGTAACCATATACTAGAAATGGCGTCGTTGGAAAAAAAAAGAAGTATACTAGAAATGACTCCCTTATGTGAAAGTCATTAGGAAAATGACTTTAATGAGAGAGAGTTTTTGCATGTACGATGAACAAAAGGGATAATAGAAAAAGGGAGGGCAGAATTAGATATTGAAACTTGCTAAATTACAAATAAATATTAAATATATAAGGATAAGACTACATGTCGCTGCAAGCTAGTTTTGGCTTTTCTCCAATAGCCACCGCATTGTTAGAGAAATGACACGATTCTCAAGCTACCATTTAAATGTAAAAAAAAGCAAAAGAGAAGCAACAAATGTCTCCTCTTAATTAAGTTGTGTATGAGGCACATATTATCATTAATGTTCCCACGTCCTTCGTCCTTAGACATACAAATAATTGATTGATTTGATGGGTTGAGATCAATTAGCTCTTCTGAAGTATCCAGAGGTGCAAATTCAGCAGATTGTATTTTACTCCCACAGGGAAAACTTGATCCTCTAGACAACTTTCTCTTGGTTTTGTTTTGCAATCTACGAGGGGTGTTACTTTTTGACTATCGCACATATTGAAAAGACAAGCAAAAACAAGAAAGTTAATTCTTAGCGTAAAATTTCGGCATGTTTGCGCTACATCCTATGTCTCTTCATTTGGAGTATTGGGCGGCTTGCGGCTAGTAAGATTTTCACTTTGTCAATATTAATTTGTTGTGTTTACTATGTTTTACTGTATGCTCCATGCAAAGTTTGTTAGAATAGTGTTTCAGGACCGGCAAACACTGCAAAACTTGTCTAATAAAACAGAACCAAACGAACGTACACCACTCATCTTAATATTGAAATACTACTATTACTTTCTCTTAAAAAAATGTAAATCACAACTCCATTGGAAACTGTGAGACTTGTAATCGGATTCTACTTTTTGCACTCGCAAGAAGTTATGCTTTATTGTTTTTAATTTATTTATTCATGATTCTTAACTAGTATATTTACTAACCATGATTTTTTGGATTTTTATGAAAGAGTCGTGCGGTTCAATAAGCGTCATAATATTATATGTGAAACAACTATTAATTAGTAATATCATCATATTAGAACTGCTGTTTTTATGCAATTTTTTCATTAATTCGAGCTCTAGAAACCCTTTTTATGTCACGTCCATTGTAATTATCGTTGGTCAATTCAGTGGTTTTGATATTTAAATCTCTTAGCATTGCACTCACATTATGCTTTAAAATTATAGATTTAAGACTTAATATTTGTCGAAATTTTATAATTTTTCACGTAAGGTTGGCTATGTGGTAAGGCCGTTAAAGCTTCTGCTTTAGGCCCCAAGAGTCAAAGGTTCCCTTATACTTTTTCTATTAATTATAATTATTTATATTAGTAAGATTTTTTTAAGATAAATTGTTTCCAAATAAGGAAAGGAGTCATTCTTTTTGGCACTGACTAAAAAGGAAATAAGTTCACGTAAATTGAAACGGGGAGTACCTAATATGGCTTTAGTTGTAATTCATACAGAATTAGCGGAATGAAGCCTGGAGGGCGATAAAAATCGAAAGGCAATTCCAATACTCTAAATAAAAGGTACTTAATTGTCTTTGTTCCCATTTACTATGTTTCCTTGGTTTTCCTTAATTTCTTTAGCATGTTTTGTTAACCAATTTGTATTACTATAATAAATAACGAAATCGTAAACTTTCTGAAATAGAAACAGAAACAGAAAGTTAGTAGCAACAGAATGTCAAAATATTATATGAAAATAATTTCAGAATTAATCGAGCTTACTGAATGCATATTGTGTCCTTAAGAAAATTATTCCCCTCAAGTATTCGAGGTGCTAGAATATTATTCTCCCAGGATAGAACGATTTAACTCACCGGAGTGTTTGTACCAAAAATGCCGGTGAAACAGCGAACCACTCGAAGACTGTAAAACACACTGAAAAATCTTGTGCAAAAGAAGAAGAAGAAAATCAGAAAATTTCGTAAGAAAAGATTCTAGGATTCAAAGCATATTTATAGAATTTCTGGCACTCAGAAACATGCATTGTTGTTGGGAATATTTATGTTTGAAATATTGCGGAAAATGAATTTAAAACAATCCAGAGAAAAATGGACCGGAACGGGTCGCGTCGCGGGTCCTGGGTTATTCTGGATTGAATTTTTGTTAATTAATTAAATTAATTAATTAAATAATTCAAAGGAATTTTGTCCAAAAAGATTAATCAATCAATCAATCTTTGACAAAAGTCGAAGGCAAGTCAGGCGAGCGACGACGACGACGGCGCGATGCTTGCCTTCTTCTTAACTCTTTAAGAGCTAAAAGAAGAGCAATTGTATATATACCCATCAAAAGTCTTTTCTTCTTCCAATATGTGACAATGTCTCTTTGCCAAGGAGGGAAACTCAAATATTTCATTTTCCCTCCATTTTCCATTCACCATCTTTAAGTTCTAAATCAAGCTTAAAAAGCCCAACAATCCCCCACGTGAATGGGAACAACTATAAAACAAAGGAATGCACGGACGAGTGTGTGATTTACATGCAAGGATTAATTGCATCTGGATAAGTAGATTTTCCTTTGAACTTTTCATAGTGAACTTATATCGGATATACTCGGTCAATCGGTATATTTGATATCTTTGAACCGCCGAGCTTTGTTGTATACCTAGACAACATAAGTCACACAATCAACCTTTAACCATCTATGGCTCTCACTATTGTGTTCGTTTCAGCTATGAACACCGCCTGGTTTCATGAGTGCTTAGAGAATGGGCATATACTTTCATTCCGCTTGAAGCGGCTTACACTTCACACTCACATAGGTGATTTCTAAACGTGTAATCCTATAGACACATTATCTGGTCATATCGTGCAAGACTTAGCAAATTATTAAAAAACTTTAAGCTTTATTGACTCATCAAAAAGCCTTAATGCGTTACCTCGATTTCTGAACATTGTCTTCATCACGAGAATGGGTTGAGTTATTTGATAATGTTGAACCGTCATTCATAACTTTGTTTGATCCCTTTGAACCAAGCTCTTGGGATCTACAGTCTGCTAGGTAGAGTTACCGCCATGATGACTTGTCCTAGGCCTTAACCTCATTCCCTTTGATGATCTTTCAACTGCCTCTCTAGATAGGCCTTTTGTAAATGGATCTGACACGTTATCTTTTGAGTTTATCTAGTCAATCGTGATAACACCACTAGAGAATAGTTGTCTAAGGGTATTATGTCTCTGTCGTATATGACAAGATTTTTCGTTATACAACGCTCCCTACTTTTCCTATTGTCGCTTGACTATCACAATGTATACAAATAGGTGCCAAAGGTTGGGGCCAAAATGGAATATCTTCCAAGAAATTCCGGAGCCATGCAGCTTCTTCATTAGCCTTATCTAAAGCTATGAATTCAGATTCCATTGTAGAACGGGTGATGCACGTTTGTTTGGATGATTTCCAAGAGTGCTCCACCCTCAACTGTGAAAACATATCCACTCGTGGATTTAACTTCAGATGATCCGGTGATCCAATTTGCATCACTATATCCCTCGATCACGGAGGGATATTTGTTATAATGCAAAGCATAATTTTGGGCGTGTTTCAGATATCACAAAAATCGTTTTGTTACCGTCTAATGTATTTGATTGGGATTACTTGTAAACTGACTCAGTTTGCTAATAGCACATGCTATATCTGGCCACGTACATTTCATGATTATACATCAAACTTCCCAATACTCTTGCATAGTCTAGTTCTGAGTCACTTTCACCTTCATTCTTTTGAAGTGCATAACTAACATCAATTGGAGTCTTGGCAATTTTGTAATCCAAATACTTGAACTTGTCAAGTACCTTTTCAATTTACTGAGACTGTAATAATGCTAGACCTTGTGGAGTCTTGTGAATTCTGATTCCTAAGATTACATCAGCAACTCTGAAGTCTTTCATGTTGAATTTTCTAGCCAACATGCGCTTAGTAGCATTTATATCTGCCATATTTTTTCTCATTATCAACATGTCATCAACATACAAAAAAACAATGATTTCATGAGATGGAGTATTTTTAATGTAAACACTTTTGTCACACTCGTTGATTTTTAACCCACTTGCCAACATTGTTTGATCAAATTTGGTACCATCATTTGGGATCTTGTTTAAGTCCATAGAGCGACTAAACAAGTTTGCACACTTTCTTTTCTTTACCAGGAACCACAAAACCCTCAGGTTGTTCCATGTAAATCTCTTCCTCCAATTCTCCATTTAAGAAAGTTGTTTTAACATCGATTTGATGGATTTCAAGACTATACACGGCCACCGGTGCCACTAACACCCTAATAGATGCTATCTTCGTTACTAGCGAGTAAGTGTCAAAGTAATCAAGGCCTTCTTTTTGTCTATAACCTTTGACAAGAAGTCTTGCCTTATATTTGTCAATAGTGCCATCAACTTTCATTTTCCCTTTAAAGATCCATTTCGAACTTAAAGGCTTATTTCCTGGAGGAAGATCAACCAATTTTCATGTATGGTTATCCAAAATTGATTGAATCTCACTATTGACTGCCTCTTTCCAATATGATGAATTTGAAGATGACATATCTGCTTTAAAAGTTTGAGGCTCATTTTCAAGAAAGAATGTCACAAAATCTAGTCCAAAGAAAGTAGATGTTCTTTGACGTTTGCTACGTCTTGGATCTTCTTCACGTGGACTATTTTCCTTTGGTTCTTCCCGTGGTCGTTTAGGTCTTTCACTTAACGACTCGCATTCAGTTTTATACGGATAGATGCTTTCAAAAAATTCAGCATCATCTGATTCAATTACTGTATTAACATAAATTTCGGGATTATCAAATTTATGAACCAAAAACTGACATGCTTTATTGTTTGTAGCATATCCAATGAAATCACAATCCACATTTTTTTTGTCTGATTTTTACCCTTTTGGGTAAAGAAATTTGTACCTTTGCAAAATACCCCCACACTTTGAAATATTTCAAGTTGGATTTTCTTCTTTTCCATTTTTCATATGGAATAAATTGTGTTTTGCTATGGGGTACTCTGTTGAGTATTCGGTTAGCTGTAAAGATAGCTTCCCCCCACAAACTCTGCGGTAATCTGAAACTTATTAATAAAGAATTCATCAGTTACTTTAATGTCCGATTTTTCCTTTCCGCAATTCCATTGGATTGAGATGTGTAGGGTGCAGTAGTTTGATGGATAATTACATATTCCTAACATTTTTCTGCAAACGGAGATTCATATTCTCCACCCCTATCACTTCTAATCATTTTGATCTTTTTATTCAATTGATTCTCCACTTCATTCTTGTATTGCTTAAATGCATCAATTGTCTCATCCTTACTATTAAGAAAATAAACATAACAATATCGAGTGCAATCTTCAATAAAAGTAATAAATACTTTTTCCCACCTCGAGATGGTGTCAACTTCATATCACAAATGTCAGTATGAATTGAGTCTAAAGGATTTGAATTCCTTTCAACAGATTTATAAGGATGCTTTACAAAATTAGATTCAACACATATTTGACATTTTGATTTATTGCACTCGAATTTAGGTAATACTTCTAAATTGATTAACTTTCACAAGGTTTTGTAATTGACATATCCTAAACGAATATGCCATAAATTATTCGACTCCAAAAAATAAGAAGAAGCGAAAATTTTATTCATATTGTCAACAATCATTACATTTAGTTTGAAAAGACCCTCTGTGAGGTAGCTCTTTCCAAGATATATTTCATTCTTGCTTACAACAACTTTGTCGGATACAAATACACGTTTGAATCAATTCATAACAAGTAAATAAGTAGAAACTAAATTCTTCCTAATAGTAGGAACATGAAGAACATTGTTGAGCGTTAACACCTTGCCATAAGTCATCATTAGGAATATCTTCCCATAACCTTCAATCTTGGTTGTCAAAGTATTTCCCATGAAAAGCTCTTCTTCAGGACCAGTAGTAGAGTAAGTCGCAAATTCTTATTTGACATCACAAACATGTTGAGTAGCTCCAGAGTCGATCCATCACTCCTTCGAATTTCCAACTAGGTTGCATTCCGAAAGCATTGCATATAGATCATCAATGTCATCATTCTTCTCCACTATGTTGTCTTGTCCATTCTTTTTATCCTTTTTCGGGAGACAATAATCAGAAGCTTTGTGATCAGCTTTTCCACAATTGTAGCAGTTGCCCTTGAATTTCTTTTTAAATGCTCTTTAGTCTGTCCAGAAGACCTCTTCCTCTTCTTACTTTTTGGAGAAGTCTCCTCAATGATATTAGCTCCAATGATCGTTTAATTTAATTATCAAACAATAAAATAATTAATCCTTTAGTAAAGATCAGAACACTCGTTAGTGTGCCACCCCACAGGTTTAATACTATGCCGGTAGTAAATTAATCACATCAATATACTAATCAAGGGTGGTGTCTAGCAACACTCCTTAACGACCAGATAGAATGAAGTATACAATTTACTCTCAAGAACCAGCAGAAGAATAATGTAGTAATTTCTTATGTCCTTATAATTCTGGGTCACCCTAGGATATGGTTCAACTGTCAAATCCTAATAGGTGACCAACTATGTGTTCATGTCAAATATAGTCGACCATTGAATGACATAAGAAACTCTTTTCTTCTTTTCATTCAATTGCCCTGGCCAAGGTCTTAGTTTGGTCGTTTATAATTCATGACAACATGGAGCTTAAACTCGTTACCAAGAGTTGATAGATTCCATCTTGATTAATCACTAATTCTACAAGCATTTAATCATACCTAATATCCTTTCAACTATCGCCTTAGGGCCATAGGTGTCTAGTATAAAATCACAATAAATAACTTGTCAATTACTGGGACGATCTCAGGTCAAAGGAAACTCTTACATCACATTCTTCAAGAGAATATCATATTGACAGT
>MDKJ01286292.1:0-16152 GCA_005239525.1 Nicotiana knightiana | reverse complement strand
CACACACACATATATATATATATATATATATATATATATATATATATATATATATATATGCAGTTGTATTTAGAAAAAGCAAAATCAAAGATGAATAACATACAAAGATAGAACAGAAGAACTTCTATTTTTACGTTGGAAGAGCAACAAAAAAAAAAGAATGCCTGTTTTATTGAGGCAAGAAAATATTGTTCCTATAATCCATCCATAAAAATCCAGTTGCTCACTTTTCTTTTTAAACTTTCTTTCTTATTCCCTATTATTTGGAACTTGAGGTGAAGACATACACCAATTTGAACAACTACAACGAACATTAACAGTCCAATATTTATTGCACATTTGATTCATCAAGATCAAGCAATAACACAAAAACTGATCAACACTGGCAATTGATCCCCATGGCATGTATAGAGCAAATAGCCGATAAAATCAAGCTATTATAATACCAAGATTCAAGCTCTAGCCTCCAATGTAATTAGAAACAATAAAAAGAGAAACACAAAAATTGATTAATATGAGCAGATAAAAGAACAACAATTTTATTAGAAAGTTCAAATACCTTGCAATTATTTTTTCAAAGAAGGAGTCTTTATTTCCAAGCCCCGCTTGTAGTGGAAAGCATCGTCTTTGTTAGTTGTCTCTTGAGATTCTCTTCCCTCAAAGCTAAGATGTTCAATTTTTCGTTTTCTCGCTTCGGCAACATCCGTCATGATTGGCGGGAACTCTTGGTGGATCTCATTGTCTTTGTTCGTGTAAGATAAAATAGACAACTTTTGCACTGTATCATGATATTTTGTAAATAATGTTTTTACTTGAATTTTGAATATCTTTCCGTTCAACTGTTTTTGCACATCTGCAAGAGGTAAAATTTATTTCTGGGGGGATGGAATTGGTTAGTTATGCATCAAAAGAGGGTCATTTTGCCATTGATATTTGTTTGTATGTTTTTGAAGCTAACAGTAATATGAATATGTACCTTGACATGGTGGATGTCATAAATTTCTTCAGAGCTGAGGCTTAACATTTTCTCGGCAGGTTTGTCAGAAATAATGGCTGTTGCAAAACCACTATTGTCTCTAACAGTGACTTCAAATTGACATATGTTAAAATATAGAACAAATATTTGGTTATATGAATAAAAACTAAACAACTATGAACTCTAAATAGTCAAATAGAAGAATCTAGTAGCATTCATACCTTGGAATAAGATGAGTGGATCGTTGACAATTTGTACAATAAATTGTCCTCCGAGAGAAAGATTTCGTGAACAATTGCTTATAGTCAGAACAAGATAACACACAAAAGCGTTGGTTCTTATTTGGCAGAGAAAGTTCACCCTCAATATAAAATACCTGTCCCTATATAATTCAAGAATGCCACATATTTCTTTTTTGTGACTATTAAAAATAACTAAATTTCGGTAGAATAATACAATTTATGTTGTTTTTACTTGAGGTTGCGCTTGGATATTGAAAATAGATATGATTTCATCATCAAAGGGAAACACCATAACATAGCCCGTGGAAGATGTGTTCTTTACCTTGTATGCATTAAGCATTGGTTCAATTGTTTTGGCCCTACAAGAAAGTTAAAATTTAATAAATTGGTTCTTGTATATATTAATGTATTATTATATCAATAATATGTTTCTACTTATGTATAATTCATAGAGAAATACATGCATAATACTATGACTTCAACTCAACAAATTGTGGGTAAGGAGGATTGAATTGGATTGTTGTACTAAATTTGTTCGCCAGTCCACTAAATTTGTTCGACGATCCTACATACATTCAAATATTAAGATTTGATTTTGCAGTTTGATATTTGAAAAGGAAAATGGTAAAATCATGTATGTACTAATACCTGATGATGATCTGCCAATTTTTCTAGCATGAATAACTGGGTATTCATTCAGTTGTTTCAAAAATTTATTCCCATAAAGATCAATAAAATCTTCCCAGAGTGTGAATTTTGTTATTTTTTTCCTGTAAAAAATGAATAGAAGATGTTCAAATAATATATTGGAGTAATAAAAAGTAATAGCTAAGTTTGACAACTTGGATTGCGAAGTAAACCTCCAATGCAAGACATTATGCAAGACATTTTTTTATCAAAATGATACGCGAAGACACAAAAATCGAAAAAGTAAAATACTTGCCATGTAAATAAAATCTCCCAAACATTTGAGCTGCAAAAACTAAAATAAGCCCGGTGCTTAGAGAAACAAAGAAAGAAATATTTTACTTTGTAATCACAGAAATCAAGCATTCAAGCTACATAACATATATCTGTAGCTTAGGAGTTCAGTATAAAGCTTAAGAGTTCAGTATGAATCAATGAACAATAACAACTATTTAGCTTAGCAAAAAAATATTTTTCACATATTGGACCTCTTTATCTTGATCATTATAAGAATCTCCTTGATCATACCCACTATCATCTTGCACAAAATAATTCACTCTTTGTTGCACTTATGGACTTCTCGTTCTTCACTTGTTTACCATCATATTGACTCCCTCCATAGTATTGACTTACCTCAAGTTTTGCACTTGTTGAAGTTGATGGGTGTTTCTGAAGTGAGGATGAGAGACATGCATTATGTTATAACATTCTTTTCTTGCATATATCTTCATGTCTTAACTGAAATTGTTAACGTTGTATTTATGGTTCTTATGTGACTTGTCGTCACTGTTCTGTCCTCATTCTCTATCTCAATCGTTGTTGTGTCGCCTATGCCTTCTACTTGTTTAACTTGTAAACATCATGCCTACTTTCTGTTGTTATGATTTCGTCCATGTCATATCTATTTTTGTTGCACTTAGGTACGGGTCTTCTTCCATGTTGACCATTCATGCCTCTACTTGTTGCATTATAAAGAACATGTATCCCTCCCCCTCTCTTATTTGTTATGTCCATCTTCATGTCTCCATCATGCTAGTTAGATGAAATTATAATCTTTTTTCCTGATTGTGGTCATTAACTCTATGCTCTCTGCTTAGTCTGTTACTGATTTTCTTTTGTACATTCTCGTTTATTATTACTGCTTGCATATTCCCTTCCTTGTCATTTCTATTATTGGCATTTCTATTATTTGGTTGGTACTGTTTTGCGCATATATGGTGAGGATGATATAAATGCACGAAGGGTGTTGTCGTGCCGTTAGATTTGATGTCTTAAGTACTTCTCTCACACTATGAAAGCTTTGAGGTGATTTTTGTGGTTCATGGATTCTTGTTCTAAGGAAAGGGTTGGTCGAGATGCTGGAAACTGTTGGATTGTGATTCTTTTTGGTACTCTGTTATTGCTTTGTACAGTCGTGTCGTGTACTCTACTCTAATATAATGTGATATAGTTCTATTGCTAGTTCACATTACTGTGTTATCAATAAGCATCTTTTAAATAAAAAGTCTCGTCACTACTTCGATGAGGTTAGTCAAGATACTTACCAGTACATGAGGTCGGTTGTACTGGTACTGCACTTATGCACACTCCGTGCAGACCATTGGAGCGGAGCTGCTGGAAAAGTCGGGAGCTGACCCTGAAGATGTTCGTGTATTCTAGCCACTTGTCCTTGGTAGTTTTAGATATTATTAATCTGTTCATTTAATTTTCAAACAGATCGTGCGATTATTTGTATTAGCTTTGTAAATTCTAAATCCTAGAAGCTCATGATTCGTACTACCAGTTCTTGGGTAAATTTGTAAAAGTTCAGATAATCCTATTTTAGTTTCTTATATATTCTTTTGTCTTGCATCTATTGTTAGTTGGCTTACCTAGCGGGTCGATTTAGGTGCCACCATGACCTGTGATTTTGGGTCGTGACAACAAGAATCGTTGAAATCACAAATAAGCATCCGATTCATATCAAACCAACTCGGAATGAATCAAATTTTGCAGAAAAGTATATTATGCTGGAGTATTTTCCGGAGTTTGAACAGTGTTTTTGTTCAGATTTATCTTTACATGAAAAGTGACTAAATTTCGATTACTTTTGAAACTATGGCTATTTTTGAATGGCCATTTATAAATCTGGCCATTTTTTAATTTCTCCTTTACTTTTTAGGTTCCATTTTAATGTGTTTCCATTAAAATAATGAAAAAACTAATCTTATTGCTAATCATATTCGTGGATGTACCTAGCTTCCAGTGAATGATGAACCTGCGCGGGACTCCTTTTCTCGAACCTTATATCGGTTGTATAGCAGAGACGTTGGTGTAACGACCAGGTCGGTCGTTTTAAGAATTCATGCCCCGATCCCCTATTTACCGTTTCTCCCATGTCTATTTATGTTATTGGAACCTGTCGGTGCGTTGAGTGATAAAATCCGGGGTGATTTTGGACACATAGTCCATAAATGTAGATTTTAGCTTTAAAAATCTGGCCGTAGCTATAGCTGTGTGAAGAAGGATCCGGATGGGATTCCGTCTACTCCGTTAGCTCCGTTGGGTGATTTCGGCGTTAGGAGCGTGCTCAGAATGTGTTTTCGAGGTCGGTTGTGGATTTAGGCTTGAATTGGCAAAAGTTAGAATTTCGATCGATAGGTGAGATGTTGATATCGGACTCGGAATGGATTTTCGAAAGCGACAGCAGGTCCTTAATGACGTTTATGACCTGTGTGCAAAATTTTAGGTCATTCGGATGAGTTTAGGCGTGTTTCAGCATCAGATGTGAATTCTAGAATTTTCTAAGTTCTTAGGCTTGAATCTATGCATAAACGATGATTTTGATGTTACGAGATGCGTTTTTAAGACTCGGCCATGTTTGAATGAGGTATTAGGGTTGGTTGGTAAGTTTGGTTGAGGTCCCAGGGGCCTCGGGTGTGTTTCGGGTGCCTAAGAGGGCATATTTGGCCTAAGTCCTTTTGCTGGTTTTTCTGGTTTTACAGCAGCACGTAAGTGTTCTCTGCGATCGCGTGAATCAGTCCGCGATCGCATAGTGTTAGATGGGGGTGGTCAAAAATTTATGCTACGCGATAGCAAAAGTCCAGCCGCTATTGCAATGTTCTGGTCAGTTTGTCTCTGCGATCGTACACCCAGGATCGTGATCGCGTAAGGTATCCTAAGGCTGGGGAGGTGCAGTGTTGTGCTCTACGCGGTCGCGTCGCCTTAGATGCAATTACATTGCTGTAGGGTCAGAAGTTCCGCGATCGCAAACCTTTAATCACGATCGTGATTAAGGATTTCCAGGCGTGTGTTTCATTACTCTCCGCGATCGCGACTCATTAGACGCGATCGCGTAAGGCAAATGTCTGGGCAGAATATTAAAACCCCAAATCCGAGGGTTTATGCTATTTTCATATTTTCGAATTTGAGAGCTAGGGAAGGGCTATTTCTTAAGATTTTTGCACCTGAGTAACTTGGGTAAGTGATTTCTATCCTTTAAAGATCATATTCCATGATTCCAATCTTAAATTCAATCCTTAATTTCGAAAATTTTAGGAAAAATGGGATGAACTTCATAGACCGAATTATTGAGTTTTGGTTGGGTATTTGACCTCCGATTTGAGAGATTCTTATATGGATAGACTCGAGAGTGAATGGGTATCCAGAAAATATAAACTTTACCCAATTTCCAGACGTGGGCCCGAGGGGCGTGTTGGTCAAAATTACTAATTTCGCATATTAGCTTCGAATTGATTAGTTATTTTGATTTCTTGAAATGATATTCACATTAGGCAATCAAATTGAATAGATTTGGGCCACCCAGAGATAGATACCCGTGGCAAGAGCATGATAATTGATTGATTAGCACAGTCGAGGTAAGTGGCTTGCCTAACCCTGTGTTGGGGAAATGCCCTTAGGCATTTATAACTGATTTTTGACATAAAAACTCCGTGTACGTGAGATGACGAGTATGTGCATGGATATTCTCACTAATCCCATTTTTTCCTTCTATGACATACTTCATCTTAAATTCCTATTATTTCTGTTATTCGTTTAACTGAGTAGCGACTTAAGATTTTATCAAGTCCAACGATTTTACCTGATTTTCCACTCGTTACTATTATTTGAAACTGGGTTAAGTACCTTCCTCTATATTTGCCAACTGTTTTCCCAATCTTTTGAATTACGCTATATCTGATATACATCTCGCATTACATACTAACATTGGGACCGCGGGCTATGACCTGTGACTTTCCCTTGCATTGTATTGCATATTTACATTGGGACTGCGAGCTGAGACCTGAGACCTGAGACTTTCCCCTGCATCGCATCGCATATTTACATTGGGACTGTGGGCTATGACCTGAGACTTTCCCTTGCATTGTATTGCATATTTACATTGGGACTGCGGGCCGAGACTTGAGACTTTCCCTTGCATTGCATTGCATATTTACATTGGGACTGCGGGCCAAGACCTGAGACTATCCCCTGTATTGCATTGCACGACTATCTACTGATTTATACGCTGTGCAGAACTGAGATTTATTACTTTGTTCTTTCGGGTTCACTTTACTTCCCTTTAATTATTATTGTTTTACTTAACTGTTAATTATATCTGTTTATTTTTGCAAACTCAGTAGAGCCGCAACCTGACCTCGTCACTACTTGACAGGGGTTAGGGGTGGCACTTACTGGGTACCGAATGTGGAGTACTCACGCCCTTCTGCGCATGCTTTTCTCATGTGCAGATCCAGGTACCAGCGCACCATTCCGTAGTCAGTAGAGTAGCAAATCTTTGGGAGACTTTGAGATATTTCTGCGTCCGCAGAGCTTCTGAGTCTCCCTCCTATCTTAGCATAGTTATAGTTCGTATATGAGACTACACTTTCATTCCAGTTTTGTATATTGAACCATAGAGTTTAGCTTGGGATGTTGGTGATATTTTGGGTTTTGGGAACTAAAAACTGTATATGCTGAGCAACTACGTTATATCTAGTTGATATCCTTTGTCTTTATTTTATTGATTCTGTTGTTTTTCACAATTTCTAGATTTACCTAGTCATAGAGACTAGGTGCCGTCACGATACCTTTTGGAGGGTAAATTGGGTCGTGACAAGTTGGTATCAGAGCGTCTAGATTCATAGGAGTCACAACATCACAAGCCAGTTTATTAGAGTCTCACGGATCGGTGCGGAGACGTCCGTATCTATCTTCGAGAGGCTATGTAACTGTTAGGAACAATCATACTTCTTGGAATCTCTTCTCGTGCTGGTTATTGTTACCAAAATTCTTAAACTCTATTCTATTCTTGTTTACAGATGGTTCGCACTCGCACCGGACGTACTGACGATCAGGCACCCGAGCCCCCAGCTAGAGCCACTAGAGGCAGAGTTCGAGGTAGAGGACGAGTACGCGGTGCAACCCGAGCACCGGCCAGAGCAGAGGCAAAGGAGCCCCTGTAGCTACAGTTGGAGGGGCACAGGAGGTCCCTAGTGTCACTCCAGACCTCCAGGAGACTTTGGCCCAGTTCATGAGTTCTTTTAGTACTCTGTCTCAGGCGAGACTACTTCCGATAGCCCTAGCTACGTCCCAGGACGGGGGAGGGACACAGACTCCCGCAGCCCATACTCCTAAGCAGAGGGTTCATATGGGGCAGGTTCCAGAGTATATCCCCATGCCTCCTGCAACTGCAGTTCAGCCTGAGGCCAGAACAGTTGTATCTGAGTCTGAGAAAATCCATCTTGAGAGGTACAAGAAGTAACACCCACCTGATTTCAGCGGATTGGCTTCAGATGACTCTCTGGGTTTTCTTGAAGAGTGTAATCGTATCCTTCACACCATGGGTATTGTGGAGACGAGTGGGGTCTCTTTCACTACTTTCCAGCTGAGAGGAGCAGCTTATCAGTGGTGGTATACATTTGAGCTTAGTAGTCCGGACGAGGCAGCCTCACTTACTTGGGCTCAGTTTTCAGAGATGTTTTTGCTCGAGTTTGTCCCTCAGAGTGTCAGGGATGATTGGCGTGCAAAGTTTGAGCAGCTACGCCAGGGTACCATGACTGTGTCAGAGTATGCAGTCCGGTTTAGTGACTTGGCACGACATGCACCAACTTTGGTTTCTACGGTCAGAGAGAGAGTCCACCGTTTTATTGAGGGACTGCATCCCAGCATTTGTACTAGCATGGCAGGGAGCTGGAGACAGATATTACTTACCAGCAGGCCGTGTGCATTGCTAGGAGGATTGAGAGTATGTTGGCCCGGGACAGAGAGGAGAGGGAGGCCAAGAGGTCTCGAGAGACTGGTCATTTTTTAGGAGTTCGTGCACCTGCAACACGCCATGGTAGGGGTTTTGTGAGCCGCCCCATTCATTAAGCTCTTCCAGCAACCAGCGGTATTCTAGCTCCTTCTAGACCTCAGGAGCCGTATTATACACCACCGATATCTCAGATGCCTCCAGCTCGAGGTGCTATCACTGGCCAGTCCAGCTGGCCAGTTCAGAGTCAGCAATAACCATTGTGTCCTCAGAGGGATTGTTTTGGGTGTGGTGACCCTCGGCATATGATAAAGGATTTCCCTAGAGCGAGTAGGGGCGCACCACCTCAAACTTATCAGGGTGCACCCCCTCAGATTTATCAGGCTCCACGCCTTCCTCCAGGTCCTCAAGCTATTCTTCCAGCCCTAGCTGGTACCCCACCACCTCAGACAGCTCGAGGTGGAGGTCGGGGAGGTCGAGGTCGCCCTAGAGGGGGAGGTCAGGCCAAGTACTATGCTCTTTCGGTCCGGTCTGAGGCCATTGCTTCAGATTCAGTCATTACAGGTATTTTTCCCGTTTGTCATAAGGATGCATCGGTATTATTTGACCCAGGCTCTACATATTCATATGTGTCTTCCTATTTTGCTTCATATCTGGGGATAGCCCGGGACTCTTTGAGTCCCCTATTTATGTTTCCACTCCGGTGGGAGATTCTCTTGTTGTGGACCGCGTATATCGGTCATGTTTGATTACTATCAGCGGTTTTCAGACCAAAGCTGATTTGCTACTACTCAGTATGGTAGATTTCGATGTTATATTGGGTATGGACTAGCTGTATCCCTATTATGGTATTCTTGACTGTCACGCCAAGACCGTGACACTAGATATGCTAGGATCTCCGAGGTTAGAGTGGAGAGGTTCTTTGGAGCATACTCCCCGCCGAGTCATTTCTTTTCTTAAGGCTCAACGGATGGTTGGGAAGGGGTGTGATGCATATTTGACTTATGTGAGAGATGTTAGTACTGAGACACCTACAATGGAGTTAGTTCCAGTTGTCAGAGACTATTCTGATGTATTTCCAGCTGATCTTACGGGTATGCCACCTGATAGAGACATTGATTTCGGCATTGACTTGTTGCCGAGCACTCAGCCCATTTCCATTCCTCCTTATCGCATGGCTCCTCCTGAGTTCAAGGAGTTGAAGGAGCAGTCATAGGAGTTGCTTAAGAAGGGATTCATCAGGCCCAGTGTATCACCTTGGGGCGCTCCAGTATTATTTGTGAAGAAAAAGGATGGCTCGATGTGTATCTGTATTGACTCCTGGCAGCTGAATAAGGTGATAGTGAAGAACAGGTACCCATTGCCTTGCATTGATGATCTATTTGACCAGTTACAAGGTGCTAGAGTGTTCTCCAAAATTGATCTACGTTTGGATTATCATCAGCTGAAGATTCGGGAACCGGATATCCCGAAGATTGCCTTCAGGACCAGATATGGCCACTATGAGTTCCTTGTTATGTCATTCGGGCTGACCAACGCCCCAGGAGCCTTCATGCACCTGATGCATAGAATATTTCAGCCTTATCTTGATACTTTCATCATTCTGTTCATTGATGACATTCTGGTATATTCTAGGTCCCAGGAGGACCATGAGCAGCACTTGAGGACCATGCTTCAGACATTGAGGGAGAAGAAGTTTTATGCCAAGTTTTCTAAGTGTGAATTTTGGCTTGATTCTGTGGCATTCTTAGGCCACGTGGTGTCTTCGGATGGGATCAAAGTAGATCCGAAGAAGGTGGAGGCGGTTCAGAGTTGGCCCAGACCGTCCTCAGCTATTAAGATCCGTAGTTTCCTCGGTTTGGCTGGGTATTATTGCCATTTTGTGGAGGGATTTTCATCCATTTCAGCGCCTATGACCAGACTGACCCAGAAGGGTGTACCTTTTATATGGACTGAGAAGTGTGAGGAGAGCTTTCAGAAGCTCAAGACAGCCCTGACTACAACTCCTGTGTTGGTTTTGCCTACCGGTTCCGGATCCTATACAGTTTATTGTGATGTTTCGAGGATTGGCTTAGGAGCAGCGTTGATGCAGGACGGTAGGGTAATTGCCTACGCGTCCAGGCAGTTGAAGGTCCATGATAAAAACTACCCTGT
Organism: Nicotiana knightiana; assembly: GCA_005239525.1. Taxonomy (NCBI): domain Eukaryota; kingdom Viridiplantae; phylum Streptophyta; class Magnoliopsida; order Solanales; family Solanaceae; genus Nicotiana; species Nicotiana knightiana. The sequence continues at coordinate 5,861 of MDKJ01286292.1, read as the reverse complement.
TCATGATCTCGAGTTGGCAGCGATTGTTCACGCTCTGAAGATATGGCGTCATTATTTATATGGTGTTCCCTATGAGATATTCACGGATCACTGGAGTTGGCAGCACATATTCAGACAGAAGGATCTAAATTTGCGCTAGCATAGGTGGTTAGAGTTGCTAAAGGACTATGACATCACTATATTATACCACCCGGGGAAGGCCAATGTGGTTGCCGACGCCTTGAGTCGCCGGGCGGAGAGTTTGGGGAGTTTGGCATACCTTCATACATCTGAGAGGCCTCTAACCCTAGATGTTCAGTCCTTAGCCAGTCAGTACGTGCGATTGGATCTTTCTGAGCCTTGCCAGGTATTAACTTGTTTGGTTGCTCGATCTTCCCTCCATGACCATATCAGAGAGCGCCAGTACGATGACCCCTACCTTTTGGTTCTTCAGGATAGAGTCTGGCGGGGAGATGCCAGAGATGTGACTATAGGAGAGGATTGGGTGATGAGATACAAGGTAGTATCTGCGGGCCCAACGTAGATGGGCTTCAGGAGTTGATTCTTGAGGAGGCCCATGGTTTGCGGTATTCCATCCATCCGGGTACCGTGAAGATGTACCAGGATCTGAGACAGCAATATTGGTGGCGAAGGATGAAGAAGGATATAGCAGAGTTTGTAGCCAAGTGTCTCAACTGTCAGCAGGTCAAATGTGAGCATCATAGACCGGGAGGGTTACTTCAGCAGATTGAGCTTCCATAGTGGAAGTGGGAGCGGATCACCATGGACTTTATGGTTGGACTTCCTCGGACTTTGAGGAAGCATGATACTATTTGGGTGATTTTGGATCGGCTGACCAAATCAGCCCATTTCATTCCGGTACTGACTATATATTCATCAGAGAGGTTGGCTGAGATTTATATCAGAGAGATTGTTCGCCTCCACGGTATTCCAGTATCTATCATTTCAGACAGAGGCACACAGTTCACTTCATGATTCTGGAGAGCCGTTCAGCAGGAGTTAGGCACCAGGTTACAGTTGAGCACACCTTTTCACCCTCAGACGGATGGGCAGTCCGAGCGCACGATTCAGATCCTCGAGGATATGCTCCGTGCCTGTGTGATGGATTTTGTAGGGTCATGGGATCCATTCTTGCCTCTTGCAGAGTTTGCTTACAACAACAACTACCAGTCCATCATTCAGATGGGCCCGTATGAGGCATAGTATGGTAGGCGGTGCAGGTCTCCTGTGGAATGGTTTTAGCCGGGCGAGGCCCGATTGTTGGGTACAAACTTGGTTCAGGATGCCCTGGACAAGGTGAAGGTGATTTAGGAGAGACTTCGCACAGCTTAGTCCAGGCAGAAGAGCTATGCGGACCGGAAGGTTCATGACTTTGCATTTATGGCTGGTGATCAAGTTTTTCTTCGGGTATCGCCTATAAAGGGCGTCATGAGGTTCGGGAAGAAAGGTAAGCTGAGTCCGAGATTTTTTGGCCCTTTTGAGGTGTTGCGACGTGTTGGGGAGGTTGCTTATGAGCTAGCCCAGCCTCCCAGCCCAGCAGGGGTTCATCCGGTGTTCCACGTCTCCATGCTCCGGAAGTATCACGGTGACCCGACTCATGTCTTGGATTTCAGCTCAGTCCGATTGGAAAAGGATCTATCATATGTTGAGGAGCCTGTGGTAATATTGGACAGGTAGGTCAGAAAGCTCAGGTCAAAGGATATTGTGTCAGTAAAGGTTCAGTGGAGGGGTCAGCCAGTTGAGGAAGCGACTTAGGAGACCGAGCAGGATATGCAGAGTCAGTACCCTCATCTTTTCCCAGCTCCAGGTATGTTTCTACGCTCGTTCGAGGACGAACGATTTTTTTAAGAGGGGAAGGATGTAATGACTCAGGCGGTCATTTTAAGAATTAACGCCCCGATACCCTATTTACAGTTTCTGCCATGTCTATTTATGTTATTGGAACCCGTCGGTGCGTTGAGTGATGAAATCCGGGGTGATTTTGGACACATAGTCCATAAATGTGGATTTTAGCTTTAGAAATCTGGTCGTAGCTAGAGCTGTGTGAAGACGGATCCAGAATGGGATTCCGTCGACTCCGTTAGCTCCATTGGGTGATTTCGGGGTTAGGAGCATGCTCAAAATGTGTTTTCGAGGTCGGTTGTGGATTTAGGCTTGAATTGGCGAAAGTTAGAATTTTGGCGATTTCGGCCGACAAATGAGATGTTGATATCGGACTCGGAATGGATTTCCGAAAGCGACAACAGGTCTGTAATGTTGTTTATGACCTGTGTGCAAAATTTGAGTTCATTCGTATGAGTTTAGGCGTGGTTCGGCGTCGGATGTGAATTCTAGAATTTTCCTAAGTTCTTAGGCTTGAATCTATGCATATACGATGATTTTGATGTTACGAGATGTATTTTTAAGGCTCGACCAAGTTTGAATGAGGTATTAGGGTTGGTTGGTAAGTTTGGTTGAGGTTCTGGGGGCCTCGAGTGTGTTTCGGATGCCCATACGGGGAAATTTGGCCTAAGTCCTTTTGCTGGTTTTTCTGGTTTTACAGCAGCAGGTAAGTGTTCTCTGCGATCGCGTGAATCAGTCCGCGATCGCGTAGTGTTTGATGGGGGTGGTCAAATATTTGTGTTTCACGATCACAGAAGTCCAGCCGCGATCGCACTGTTCTGGTCAGTTTGTCTCTGCGATCGCACGCCCAGGATCGCGATTGCGTAAGGTATCTAAGGCTGGGGGAGGTGCAGTGTTTTGCTCTACGCGGTCGCGTGGCCTCAGACGCGATTGCATAGCTGTAGGGTCAGAAGTTCCGCGATCGCAGACCTGTAATCGCGATCGCGATGAAGGATTTCCAGGCGCGTGTTTCATTACTCTCCGCGATCGCGACTCATTGGACACGATCGCGTAAGGCAAATGCCTGGGCAGGATATTAGAACCCCAAATCCGAGGGTTTATGCCATTTTCATATTTTCGAATTTGACAGCTCAGGAAGGGCGATTTCATAAGATTTTTGCACCTGGGTAACTTGGGTAAGTGATTTCTATCCCTTATAGATCATATTCCATGATTCCAATCTCAAATTAAACCCTTAATTTCGAAAATTTTAGGAAAAATAGGATGAACTTCATAGACCAAATTATTGAGTTTTGGTTGGGTATTTGACCTCTGATTTGAGAGATTCTTATATGTCTAGACTTGTGAGTGAATGGGTGTCCGGAAAATATAAATTTTATCCGATTCCGAGACGTGGGCCCGAGGGGCATTTTGGTCAAAATTCCTAATTTCGCGTATTAGCTTCTAATTGATTAGTTATTTTGATTTCTTGAAATGATATTCACATTATGCAATCGAATTGAATAGATTTTGACCACACGGAGTTGGATACTCGTGGCAAGAGTGTGATTATTGGTTGATTAGCACAATCGAGGTAAGTGGCTTGCCTAACCCTGTGTTGGGGAAATTTCCTTAGGCATTTATAACTGATTTTTGACATAAAAACCCCGTGTACGTGAGGTGACGAGTACGTGCACGGGATATTCTCACTAATCCCATTGTTTCCTTCTATGACATATTTCATCTTAAATTCCTATTATTTCTGTTATTGGTTTAACTGAGTAGCGACTTAAGATTTTATCAAGTCCAATGATTTTACCTGATTTTCCACTCGTTACTATTATTTGAAACTGGGTTAAGTACCTTCCTCTATATTTGCCAACTGTTTTCCCAAACTTTTGAATTATGCTATATCTGATATATATCTCGTATTACATACTTACATTGGGACTGCGGGCTATGACCAGTGACTTTCTCTTTCATTGTATTGCATATTTACATTGGGACTGCGGGCTGAGACCTGAGACTTTCCCTTGCATTGTATTGCATATTTACATTGGGACTGCGGGCTGAGACTTGAGACTTTCCCTTGCATTGCATTGCATATTTACATTGGGACTGCGGGCCGAGACCTGAGACTTTCCCCTGTATTGCATTGCACGATTATCTAGTGATTTATACGTTGTGCAGAACTGAGATTTATTACTTCGTTCTTTCGGGTTCACTTTACTTCCCTTTAATTATTACTATTTTACTTAACTGTTAATTATATCTGTTTATTTTTGCAAACTCAGTAGAGCCGCAACCTGACCTCGTCACTACTTGACAGGGGTTAGGAGTGGCACTTACTGGGTACCGAATGTGGAGTACTCACGCCCTTCTGCGCATGCTTTTCTCATGTGCAGATCCAGGTACCAGCGCACCATTCCAGAGTCAGTAGAGTAGCAAATCTTTCGGAGACTTTGAGGTATTTCTGCAGCGTCCGCAGAGCTTATGAGTCCCCCTCCTATCTTAGCATAGTTATAGTTCGTATATGAGACTACACTTTCATTTTCAGTTTTGTATATTGAACCATAGAGTTTAGCTTGTGATGTTGGTGACATTCCGGGTTTTGGGAAGTAAAAAATGTATATGCTGAGCAGCTACATTATATCTAGTTGATATCCTTCCTGTCTTTATTTTATATATTCTGTTGTTTTCCGTAATTTCTAGGCTCACCTAGTCATAGAGACTAGGGGGTGTCACGATACCTTTCGGAGGGTAAATTGGATCGTGACAGTTGGAAAGGTAAGATTTTTCTAGGTTTACTATTGAAGTTTGAACTTTAATTGACTTTCCTATGTTAAATCTCGGTTATGGTTGGGTTATTACTTTTTTTCTTTTATTGGATTACTAGATGATGTACTCACGCGATGCACGGGCCCAATTGTTGCTTTTTTTTGTTTTCTTTATTTTAATATTTTTTGGTATGTTGCAAATTACACATTTTATACGCCTTTAAAGAAAGAAGATAGAGAATAGACATTTGTGTAATAATATATAGAACCACGATTACCTGTATTATTATTGATCTTTTGCATTATGTGCATTTTAATCTTTCTGAAATCGTATTACTATACCAATCACTTTGTAATACTTGTCGAAGTTTGATGTGTTATTATACAATGATTAGATATTAATTCAATTACGATTTAAATTATTTTTATATAGGGTCGATACTTTTTTATTTAAATTTTTTTTATCACGACCAAACGTAGAAAATGGAAAGGTACCCTACTTATTATATTTACTTTTAGCGGGAGACCCTTTTTTTAATAGCAATAGTGACAATTTTGTAGGCACTTCGATTAAATTCACCAAGTACTTGCTTTGTCTATCAAAACATAACCAAATGGAAAAACATAACGTGGTATAGTTTGCTTTTTATCGGGAAACTATAGGCAGTCATAATATCAAATGGATGATCGATTTAGTATTTCATCAGCCCGCCACTAAAATTACATTTAACTGTCCTACTTGTTTCCTCCACAAAGTCATGTATGTTTGGTCACTTAGGGTGTGTTTAGTATAACGGAAAACGTTTTCCGTGGAAATATATTTTAAGAAAATGTTTTTTGAAAAATAAGTAGTAATTTTATTCATTTTTCGGTGTTTGGTATGCAAATTAAGGGAAATAAATTCTCGAGAGTATTCATAAATAATTTAGGTATAATAAACATGAAGCCATAAACTTTCAAACCAATAACCTCCGAACCCACAAATTTCATAAACTTTCGAACCGCTAAACTTTCGAAATTGCGAAATCTCGAACCCGTAAACTTTATAATTTCTAAACCCGTAAACTTCCAAACACATAAACCTCTGAACGCATAACTTTGAAACTTGTAAAATTTTGAACCTTTAAACCAAAAAATAATAAAATTAAAACTGAAAAATATATTTAAAAAATATTTTTTTCAGGGGTGGGGGGCAGAAAAATGAAAAAAACAGAAATTTGAAATTACAAACATTTTTTTTGTGCGGGGTGCGGGTGGGGGCGG
>ML373019.1:73912-101846 GCA_005239525.1 Nicotiana knightiana | reverse complement strand
GTACTCAATACTATGCCCAGGCCTCCTGAAGTCCGGGGTAGCAACAGGCACCTCCAGTACCTGTCCCTCAACTAGAACTACTGGCGACTCCTCAATGGCTGCTCTGGTAGGCATCTCAACTGCGGCACGTGCTCCTCGTTGGACCCTGTCTCTGACCCTTGCGGCACTTGCTTCAGGGTAACATCATCAAGAACCACCATTCGTGTCCTCACCATTGGTGAGGGAATGGAACGATAATTTCAAACTTCAAGATCAATAAACTCGCACTATAGGAATGAAGGAAGTGAAATTGTCCTAATAGTTACGTAGCCACTAGAAGATAAGTACAGACGTCTCCGTACCGACCCGCAGGACTCCACTAAACTCTCTTATGACTCGTAGCACCTATGAACCTAGAGCTTTGATACCAACTTGTCACGAACAAATTTTCCTATGTTGGGTATCGTGATGGCACCTAGTCTTAGGGACTAGGTAAGCCTAGCAGTTACTGAATAACAACAATAAATAAAGGAAAACTAACAGTCTTGATATAGGATCTCAACAGAATGTACAAACTTTTCCAAAACCGGTAATACAAGTCATAAGCTCTACGAATCTTCTACAACTTCTAAGTACAATTGTTTGGAAATAAATACAACAATGTATGAATAATAAATACGAAGAAGGTGACTCTGACGCCTACGAACGTAGTAACAGGTTACCTTGAGTCTCCTCGACAATCATCCACACATCTACTACAATATATACCTGGATCTGCACAAAAGAATGTGCAGAAGTGTAGTATGAGCACACCACAGCGGTGCCCAGTAAGTATCAAGACTAACCTCGGTGGAGTAGTGACGAGGACTAGTCAAGACACCACTGGTCCACAAAATAAATAACATGAATATAGAAATGACCGAACGTTACATCTATCTAAGACTTCACGGAATAATTTACAACCATGAAAATATAAAGCGGAAGGAAATTACAGAAATCAATCTCGAAACAGCACAAAAATACACAGAAAGATGGACGAGAAAACAATCCAAACGGAAAGGAAACACAATACAATAGAGAGCACCAATAACTCAACCCTACGTAGGTTTGTTCACATCGGGCCTCAGCCGTTAAAATCCGTAATTGGTAGAAAGCTTTAAACAGCAGTTCATATTAAAAACCTTTTTCAAATAAAATCATTTTTGTATGGAAGAGTTTCCGTTGAAAACATACTTTCTCCAAAAGTAGATATAAGTATACTTAGTAGAGAGAATTACGTAAAACATAGTTTCTTTCAAAATACGAAACTTCCCAAGAATGCTTTCCCAATAAATGACTTCCAAATATCATTTTAGGTAAGACTAGTGCTTTTCAAATATACCTTCGATGTAAAAGTCATTCAAATATAATCATTTCAAAACCATTGCTTTTTCAATAATACTTTTCAATAAAATCCCTTGATCAAAATCTCCTCAAGATTTATCCACCGGAACTCAGTCCGTAACTCAGAAATTTTCCATGCAATACAGGAGGAATATCAAATCTTGCCAACAAATGCAATAAGAGATCAGTAGGTAATCCAAATTTAGAACAACGGAATAAAATGCAAAGACAAGTGCACGACATCACCCTTCGTGCTTTACTCTCATCCTCACCAAAACAAGTGCAATAAATACCAAACAGGAACAACGGAGATAATAATGCATAAAACACTCGGAATGGAATGTCCCCTCGTGCATAACCTCACAAACGCTCGGCACGAAATATCCCCTCGTGCAATAAATAAATAAACACTCGGCACGGAATGTCCCCTGGAGCATAACCTCACAAACACTCGGCACGGAATCTCCCCTCGTACAATACATAAATAACACTCGGCACAGAATGTCCCCTCGTGCAATAAATAAATAAACACTCGGCACGGAATGTCCCCTCGTGCATAACCTCACAAACACTCGGCAGGGAATGTTCCCTCGTGCTAAAATAACATAAACAACAATTTAACAAGGGAAATCAACAATAAGAACCATAAATGACAACATCCCGGCAAGGGAACCAACAATGCAAACAGTATCATTAACAGTATAAAGAACAATAGAAATCATACCATCCCGGCAAGGGAGTCAACAATGAAAACAACATCATCCCGGCAAGGGAAACAGCTATAACCAATCTCGCCTAAACATTTAACTTTACGAAATAAAGCTCAGCTCAAACAAGGGCCCAATAGTAGGCAACATCAAGAAAACACCAACCACATAAATGTTTATCAACTAGGTCCAAGTATCACATAAGGAAAATAAATCATATAAAGCACAATGTAAGACTCATGGGTATGCTTGATACCAGCGAACGGATATTCTAACTACGGCTAAACAACTATAAAGCTAGATGACACTAGCATAGTCAATTTGGCAGTTTTAGGAAGCAAGTATAGCATGAAGATAAGAGCAGTAAGATATTCAATTAAGTCAATTAAGATTAAATATCCAACAAAGGAATCCAAAAGCAAGTAATTCTAATCTAAGCAGGAAAGGATGAAATTAACAACCAAGGATACAAACGTAACAATTACAACACATACACAGGTAACATAAGAACCTACGAATCCTAAAAAGGCCATATATTAGCAAATAAGTCCGAGTACGCACTCGTCACCTCGTATACATGGCCTACAATCAACAAATAATACTCAATCCTAAGGGGTAGTTCCCCCACACAAGGTTAGGCAAGATACTTACCTCAAAGACGACAACCCGGTACTCAAAAAATAGACTTCTCGGGCGGGAAGGCCTTCGGACGGCTCAAATCATCTAAAACAACTTCAAAATACATATAAAACGTATAAGGAACTATCCCGAACAATAAAGTTTCAATCTTTACAAAATTATAAAAATCGACCCAAAAGTCGACCCCTGGGCCCGCACCTCGGAACCCGACAAATTTTACAAATTTCGTCTACCCATTCACGCACAAGCCCGAATATACAATTTATTTTTAAATCCGACCTCAAAACGAGGTCAAATCCCCAAATGATAAAAAATCCCTAACTCTACCCAGAATCCCAATTTCTACCATTGATTTCATGTTTTTAGGCCTAGAATCTAATAGATATTGATAAATATTGAAGAAAACGAGGTTAGGATTACTTACCTATGAAGCTATGGTGAAGAAGTTCTTCAAAAATCACCCAAGAGGTATGGAGAAGAAAGGGTTTGTGAAAAATGGTGAAGAATCCCGTAACTATTCTGTTTTTAGTCTTTAAAATGACTGGGCGTATTATACCTATGTGATCGCGAAGGGAGTAAGGCGATCGCATAGAGGACTAGGTTTTTAAGTTATGCGATCGCGGATAATACATTGCGATCGCACAGGACCACTGACCCCACCCTATGCCATCGCGAACCAGCTAATGCGGTCGCACAATACACTACAAGCCCCCCCCCCTCCCCATAGCTCTCCTATACCCTTATGCGACCGCAATCACGCTGCTATGCAATCACAGCTATACCTATGCGATCGCATAGTGTTAAACACCAGACACCATAAAATGAGAATTACACCAGATTTTCTAAGTCTAAATCACCCCGACACCTACCCGAAACTCACCCGAGCCCTCGGGGTTCAAAACTAAATATGCACGCAACCTCAAGAACATCCTACGGACTTATTCGTGTAATAAAACCACCAAAATAACATAAAAACAACGAATTAAACCTAAAATCAATGAAATATTTCAAAACCTCTTAAAACATCAATTTTTGCATTTAAGGTCCGAGTCATGTCAAACGAAGTCCGTTTCATACCAAACTTCACAGATAACACATATAAATTGTATCAAACCTGTACCGGGCTTCGGAACCAAGATACGGGTCCGATACCACAGGTTTCACATAAAATTTCATTTTCAAAAAAACCTTTATATTTTTCATAAAATAATTTTTTTTAAAAATTCATTTCTCGGACTTGGGACCTCGGAATTCGATTTCGGGCATACGCCCATGTCCCATATTTTCCTACGGACCCTCCGGGACCGTCAAATCACGGGTCCGGGTCTGTTTACCAAAAACGTTGACCAATGCCAACTTTATTCAAATTTCTAATACAAAATTATCATTTTTATCAGTTTTTCACATAAAGGCTTCCCGGCTACACGCCCGAGCTGCACACGCAAATCGAGGTGAGATAGAAGAAGGTTTTCACGACCTCGGAACATAGAATTAGCTAGAAATATACGGTCATCACACTTAGTCTCTTAATTAGGTCAAACTTAGTCAACTTAATAAATAACTTAGCCCTGAACACTAACAGGTAATTTTAAGGATATTTCAGGGTAGTTTAGGAAATTTAGGTGAGGAATCTTAGCTGTAACAGCTTAAGAAACTTCTAAAATGAGGATAAACATAAAAATAAAATAAGAAAATCTTCAAATCAGATTTTTCTTTCAGGGGTAAAAGGGCTGTAAAATAGAAGAACTTTCCAGAAATAGTACAGCTGTCCAGGTTGTTACAAAGATGCTGAAAATAGGATAAGGAGGACAGTTGTACTGTACTATTTTCAAGTTTAAAAGATAAGGAATATTTCTACAATATACCCTCCCTAGGCAACCTATATATAGGCTATTCTATTTCTGAAAACACACACAATTAGAGATATCTATTCTGAAAATTTACAAAAACAAAATTATGTGCACGCACTACTCTGAAAAACACACTTTTACTTTGAAAAAGCACAAAGAACATTATGAAAATATAAAGATGAGCACAAAAACATGCTGAAAAACTGGTTCTCTTCTAGCTATGTTTTCTCTGAAAAACTGATTTCTTAGCTTCAAAATATTGGTTCCTTGGAGCTGGTCTGTTTCTGGATTTTTTTTTCTGGGCTATTGTTGTGTTAGTGCTGCTGATTAAGCTCCAAATTCTTCTATTTTTCTGACCTTTATTTGGTCAGTTTGTCTTGCTGTTTTTTGTTTTCCACTCTTAAGGTATGTAACAGCTCTTTGCTTTAAATAGAATTTCTTTGGCTCAAAGGTTTATGTAAACAGGATAAGCAATATATGATAAAGCAGAAACCGAACCAACCAACCCAACACAACATAAACAGGATAAGCAATATATGATAAAGCAGAAATGGGAGAAACGGGGCTAATCTCACGAAACGACCAGCCGGGTCATTACACAACTCTTTGCTTTAAATAAAATTTCTTTGGCTCAAAGGTTTATGTTTGGTTTGTGTTGAAATCTGTTATAGATGTTTGGTTTTCTTTTTAATCTTTAAAGCCATGAACATGTAAATTTTGTGTTGATTAGTGTCAATGGAACAGGTGTTGGCTGTTGTTTTGAGTTTTCTATTAGTTTTGTTATGTGAATCTGAATTACTTTTGCAATATGTGTTCTATCTTCTTTATTATTTTGCTTGTTTGCTCAATATGTCTACATACACTTATAAACTACAAATGATGTTTAATTTTAAAATAGCATTAAATGAGTTGAATCTGACCCCCAATTAGTCAGATTCACTCCATGATAATGCATAAATTCTTTATGTTTGTAGTAAGTTGCAGGTATTCCACCCTGTCTTTGAAGCAACAAATAATTTTAGTTTGGTTAAAGCTGGAATATGAGGCAGTTTAGAAATGTTGTTTAACTTAAGACATATTTATTTTACGTATATTAAAGAAAAGTTATTTTTTTTTGTAGTTGAACAACAATTTAAAGGGTATACTTACTTCAGTAGAATCACTATATCCCTTTTCCCTTTCTTTAGGAATTATTGTAATTTATATGAACTGGACTGTTATTATTTTAAATGTCCAAGAATTTTATTTCCTTAAAATTGAATATAGGAAATGGGCCAGACTTATGAGATGGCCAATAAGCCTGAACAAGTTTGGACTCTAGGCCATTGAGCCTGGGGTATAAAGTCCTAAACTATTTTATTAATATTGCTGTTAGAAAAAAATTATTTTGATTCTCCAATCCCTGAAGATTAACTTCAGCCGTATATGGTCTTTGAGTCCACTGACTTTACATCTACATGGCCTAGTTAGGCCGTGTCTTGAGTTAAACTAGGACATCCATACCTTATTGACCTGTGTGAGGTTTGGCTTAACCAAATACAACTTTTATGTTAATTAAGAAAAAGATGTTCAAACTTGTTAAACGTTTTTTTCTTCTATCATCTATGACTCTAATTCGAATCATGCTTAGTTGGACTTGATCTTGCAATAATGTGCTTAACGCCTAATTATATAGAAATAGTCTTTGATTCTGTTCATTTATTTGATTAGCTTGTAATAGTTAAACTATATACCCATGCTACAACGTTTATCCATATGCAAAATTTTACAATCAATCTTAAACCCTATAAATTAATTGATTCATGAACATCGTGGTTTTGATATAATCTATTCTATTTAGTTTCTACAAAAGATGTCCTTTTCTTGGTTTAAATGGCAATTGCTTGATTTTAACTTTAGGCATATATTCAGATTAGTTTTTTAATTTGCACATTCTTAAATTTTGTAAAGACAAAATATTAGCAATTAGCTAAGATGTACTAAAATCCATTTCATGAACAGTTTAGTGATTCAATCCATATCTTCCACACTCTTATTCTATAATTCTTGAATCACACATTGGTCTCAAATTTATGAATAATATCCGAATATTGTAGTTTGCTTAGGCGCATAATTAAATCATCATGATTATGGGTACGACCCCCGTGGCATAGTCGTGATATGTAAATTCCATTCGGGTTTGCATTTTATGCTACCCGACCACAACTTCGAACAATAATTAAAATAAACATGTTGTAAATTGCGGGTGCATTTCATGTGGCGCGATTTGCAACGTGTCAAAAAACAACAAGTGTACGCCATCGTGACTTGTTTCAGAATAATTCCATAAATATTTAAAAGCGGTTTAAAAGTTAAAAATGCACAATAAGTTTAAAACTTGTAATTAATTAGATAATTAGGCCAATTATCAATAGTTAAGCGACCATTCTAGAACCACGGAATTCGGGAGTTCCTAACACCTTTTCCCAGGTAAACAAAATTCCTTACCCGCATTTCTGGTTCGCAGACTTTTTAAACAGAGTCAAAATTTCTTCGATTTGGGATATTAAATATAAATGGTGTCTCGGAACATCGTAAAAAATCTGGGTGGCGACTCTAAATCAAATTAAATAATCCCTAATTCGATTTATGTCACTTAAATTAGAAAAAACTCCCTTATCCCACCCCTATCGGGAAAAAGGAGGTGTGACAGCTCTGGCGACTCCGCTGGGGAACAAAACCTAGAATCTCTGGTTCAAGGTTCAAGAATTCGAGCTTAGAATAACTGTTATATTTGGCTTTATTATCTGATTTTTCATGTTTGAATCTAATGTGCTAAATGCCACTCTTTACCGCTTTGATATTATGTGAACTGTATATAAATTGTCATGAAACCCTCTTCTCTCTGAGTCTTCTAAATCATCTGGGATGTGTGCACTTCGTGTGACTTCTTTTCTGTTAGAGTCATATCCAAATTTAGAACGAGGTTCGGACAAGTTGCAAAGCCGGTGAAGCTTCTGTATTCCCAGTACGCTGCCCCCTTCGACTCGAGCTGTCCGCTCGGGTAAGCCAGGTCTAGAACAAAACCCCAGGATTTAAACTTAGAATAACATAGCCTTATAGGTGCGTTTGTTTGCATCACGTGCATTTGACTTAGGGGACTCAACACAGGTGTTGGGTCCGTATAGGACAGTTGAACCTGAAATAAATGACCATCATGATGCATCTTACCTGCTATGTGTACATTATTTGTTTCGGCTTGTTTGTTGACCGGCTAAAAAAAAGAAATAACAGAAAAACCAAGAGTGAGGTAGGGTAGAAAATTTACCCGATTTTTGAAAACCCCGATATTTAAAAATGCCTCGAAACTCTGCCAAAATATTTGAAAAAAAGGGAGAGAAGAAAATGTATTTCGAAAAATAAAATGAGTTAGTATCATATTTTTCAAAATTGCCTCAAAATCTCCCGAACTACTCTTGTTTGATTCCCACCGGTTTGGGATACGTAGGCAACCCTCATCGGGCCCAACCCTTTTTTTTTTACAAAAAAAAAAATACAAAAAATTGTCATAAATAAAGTTAGGTGATGCCATTTTTGCCTAAATAGCCAGAGATGTCTCGACCGGGCGCCGGAAGGCTGGTTTTTGCAAGAATAGCCACTTATGGTCGTTTTTCAAATTTTTGACCAATTAGCAAACACAGCCCTAAAATCTTCCTTCCTGAAGTGCTGAAGGGCCATATTTGCAAAGGTGATTCGTTTTTAATGTTTTGGCAAAAAAAAGCACTCTTCTTTTTAGGTCAAAATAAATCATGATTTTTTTAACCAATCACTTTAAATAAATGTACAGGATGAGCACTATTGAAAATATACCTTTTAAAGTTGTAAGGGAAATCCCGATAGGACTCTATATGTGGTGGAATGACCTGGGGGAGGGGGGTCAGCAGAGGTGCTGTGATAAAAGCTTTAGGCAGGCTCACCGGCCTCTTGAAGATTAAACCAAGGCTGAACATAATTGAGGCTTTGATACCATTTTGGGATCCAGCACACAACGTGTTCCATTTCTCTGATTTTGAGCTAACGCTACACTTGAAGAGATAGCAGGCTATGCTGGCCTTAGTGGAAATCTCAGGAGCCGATACCCAGTGGCACCCAGAGTTGTAACTCCTCATAAGTTCCTAGACCTTCTGTGTATTATCCGGGAAATCAAGATGGGAATTTGGCTGAGGGATTCTGCACCTTCTACTTTCTCTACCGTCGTTATGGGGACCCTCGTGGTTTTGAGGCTCTGGATACCGGCTTAACCCACCAAGGGAATCAAAGCAAATGGGAAGCACGACGGGGATTGGCCTTCGTGGTAGAATTCTTGGGTACTCTAATTTGCCCGAGGAGTGATGGATATATAGAGTTAGGACTCGTAGGAGTGGCTGACTTCATGATAAAAAAAGGCTAATGGCACTCTTGTACCAATGATCCTAGTAGAAATATACCGAGCTCTAACTGTTTGTCAATCAGGGGGAAAGTTCTTCGAGGGTTGAAATTTACTCTTACAGATCTGGATGATAGAACACCTTTGCCATCGCCCGAGTTATATGAATTACGGTCTAACTGGTCTCAACTGCATTGAAGAACATGAAACCCGGGTAGAGGGTCATGAGTTTCCAGAAGGTACAGAAGCATGGTTTGCACATTTGGTTTCCTTGACTGCCAACCAAATTGAATGGACATTCGGCTGGCTCCCTGTCAATGAAGTTATTTATATGTCGGCCGAAGTGTGTTTTCTTCTATTGATGGGTCTTCGAAGTATTCAACCGTATGCCCCACACAGGGTTCTACGACAGCTCGGAAGGCACCAAATGTTCCTCATGATGAATATTTGAGTTGACAAGTCATTGAACTGTGTCCAAGAGCTGCATTCCCGGAAGACAAGGTCCGCCAGATTTTTTATCAATGTAGGTTTCTGGAGCCGCAGACTCGAGTAAGGGATTTTTCCAAAGGTGAGGTAAATCCTAGCTACACGGCCTGGTATGGTAGAAGGGGAAGAGACCATCAAGAGCCTGAACGTCCCGCCAAAAGTCCCCACGTACAACAATTCACTGATGAGGCACAAGAACAATGGAATTGGTTGGAAAAGGAGAAAGGCTATAGGGCTATGATAAGCAAATTAGAAGCACAAATCAGAGGCATTAAATTTGAAAGCAGTTTGCAAGACGCTGCAAATGAAGGGGAGAAGAGCAGATTGGTCAAAGAAAACGAGGCTCTCCGAGCCCATATCCAAAGGATGAAGATAGCTGCTGAAAATTCGGAGAGGAGCAAAACAGATCAAAGACTTATAAATAGTCTTAGGAAAAAAGTGTGCAATTATGGGGATGATTTGGACAAAGCTGAAGATAAATTGGCAAAAACCCGGGCACAATTGGCAAAGAATGTGGAAGAACGGACGAAGTTTGTTCAACAACTAAAAGGAAAGTAGGACAAAGAAGTCACAAGTTTGAGAGAAAAGATGACTACTCTTGAGAACGAAATGGCTCAGCAAATGAAGAATTTTAAAGTAGAAAGGGAACACTGTTATGCATTGATGTCTCGATTGGAAGAAGATTTGCAGCAGTTACAAGAGCAGAACCATAAGGCCACCCAAGTTCTGGAGGCTAGGTCCCAGCAGATTGGGCGCTTACTCCAAGAAAAGGGCATCATTAGAGAAAGGGTCAGAGAAATTGTTGATTATGTCTTCACAAAATTCCATGAGTGCGAGGATATGACTAGATCTACATTCTTTGCTGCTATGATGATTTTTGTCCGTCAGATAATGGATGACCTATATCGCCTCCAAGAAGACATGGCACACAGGCTCGCGGCGAGACCGATTGATGTCCCGCGGACCCCTGGAGTAGTAATAGAGGCACTTATGTATTCCTGATTTTCTTTTTCGAGTTTGTATTCCATTTTCTTTTACAGTCCGGTTAGTCTACTTTGAGTCTGTTTTGTTTTTAATTTTCAAGTATGTCGGAGTCGTTTGTAATAGAGGAAAATTTGGAGTTTTTATTTAATGAAAATTTGAAAATGAAAATGTTTCTTTCTTTTTCGCATTTTTCCCTTGAACTACGTGATGATCTGATTCACGCGGCATCGTGATACGTAGGCATTCCACATAGGATTCGATCATAACCCTAAAAAAGGAAATAATTTAGAAGAAAAAGAGAAAATATTGAAAAAGAGCAAAGAAAAGTAAAAATTCAAATCTGGGAGACAACAAAAGACGGGATGAGACACTCAACTGTTGCAAAACATATAGAAAAATGTTTAACTGTCTAGGTGCATTGCATACCCCCAACGTGCAATTCCATATGTGTTAAATGCCTCAATCTAACAGTTTTGTGTTGTATGTTGTTTCTTTTTAAGGTTCTGTTTTAGGTGGTTGGTTTTTACGGTAATCTGGCTTCACACCCATACTTCACGAGATCCAAAGGGAGTGTCGAAATGACGTCAGAAGGTCACCTACCAATCATCAACCCCTCAGAGGAAAGCCCAATATCGGTTATCCTGACATCTGAGTCAGCAACTGCTGAGAAAAATAGGATACCGCATCGTCGCATGTTGGAGATGTGGGGCGCTTGGTCTAACGGTAGAGAACCACCCAGTGCCATCCCTGGTTTTCCCGAATAGATTCCCAGAACAAGTGGAACCTCCAACATCCCTATAAGTTACCCGGCCACCCCGTTCGGGTACCCAACTATGTCATCCCATTTCGCCGAAATGCCTTCTGAGGTTCGCCCCCAGGGCTGTTTTCGGGAGTATCTTCCAACATATTCACCGCACCACCAATCTCTGCTACGGCACCGCCAACAGTATTTGGGCCAGGTTTCGAGACGTTAGCCTTTACTTTCCAAACACCACTATTTCATTTGGACACGGCTCATGTCACCCCACACTCCTACCCTCAGAACCCTCGGTATGAATCCACCATGGAACAAGAGAAAATTGTGAAGAACCCCGAGCAAGAAGAAATCATTCGGAAAATGAAAATCATTGAACAAAGTCTTAAGAACATACAAGGCCTGAGTGGCCAGAAGAGTGTCTCTTATGCTGACTTGTGCATGTTCTCGCACGTTCATCTGCCCATCGGTTTTAAGACTCCCAAATTTGAGAAGTACGATGGACATGGAGACACCATAGCCCACCTGAAAAGGTATTGCAATCAGTTAAGAGGAGCGGGCGAAAAAGAAGAACTCTTGATGGCTTATTTCGGGGAGAGTTTAACCGGAATTGCTTTCGAATGGTATATGGACCAGGATATCTCCCATTGGCACATATGGGATGATTTGGCCTGAGATTTCGTCAGACAATTCCAGTACAGCGTGGACATAGCTCCAGATAGGAACTCTTTGTCCAATCTCAAAAAGAAATCTTCAGAAAGCTTTAGAGAATATGCTATCAAGTGGCGCGAACAAGCGGCCAGAGTAAAAACCCCAATGGACAAGACCGAGATGGTCAGCGTCTTCTTACAAGCCCAAGAGGCTGACTATTTCCAGAACATGATGTCCACTATGGGCAAGCCGTTTGCAGAAGCCATAAAGATTGGGGAGATGGTCGAAAATGGTTTGAAAACGGGTTGCATCCTGAGCCAGTAAGCCATAAGAGCCACTTCTTAAGCAATCCAGAACGGGTCGAGGAGTGCAGCAAACCGGAAAAAGAAAGAAGAAGTAGCAATGATGGCCTCAAGTCTGAGAAACCCCCGTCAACCCCGGGGTTACTTTTCCAGCACCCCACGACATTACTACCCTCACCAAGATGCGGCATATGCCATGACGCCTTAGCATTATCCAGTAATGAATGCCCAGTCGTACGTCCGGACGCAACAACATTATAACCAGAACAGAGCTCCACCTCCCAGAAACAACCCCCCTCACCAAACCCCGTATAATCCACGCCCTCCACAAAATAATTATAACACCCATCCCCGTGAGCCACCCAGAAGGGCTAACTTTACCCTAATCGGTGAATCATATTCTAGCCTTTTCCTAAAACTGGTCCAAATGGGTTTGTTACAGCCTGTACCCCCCAAAAGGAAAAACCCAGAATCCCCCTCCTACAGACCCGGTACTCGATGTGCTTATCATTCAGGGGGAGAAGGACACGAAACTGAGTATTGCTGGACCCTCAAGCGGGCAGTCGAAAATTTAATAGAACAAAATCGGGTGGTGCTGAGGGATGAAGAAGTTCCCAATGTGACCAATAACCCCCTGCCGACTCACAACAACGGTCCCGTCATTGGGATGATCTGTGAGGACCAAGAGTTCAACCCAGCCTTAAAGGATATCATTGTCATTGTTGACGTAGAAAAGAAGCCCAAAGCGGCACCTAATCAAGTTAAAGATGAAAAGAAAAATAACTTCACTCCTCAGAGCACAGGAAAAGATGTGGAAACCAAGATAGGGGCAGGACCTCCTAAAGATTCCGTTCTTTATGTTCCCAGGGCCCCCAGAAAAGAACAGTTTGTGTTGAGTCCCCCCAAAATATTGGAGAAAAACAAGGCTATACTGAATGTACCGAAGATGTACGTACCAAAGGGATTTATGTGGCGCGGGGGCCAATAATTTCACCCAGGCTGACTGAGCTCGTGGTTATCAGCCGTGCACCACAGAATCCCATGAAGGACACCACTGCCGTCCCCTGGAACTACAATAAAACAGTGGTGACGTACAAAGGAAAGGAAATCATGAGAGAGGTGAGTGAAACGAACTCGTCTGAGAAGTACCTCAACTTGAAAGAATTGAACAAGAACAAACAGAATCGTTTTCCTCTTAAAAAGCTAGTTAGTACTGAAGAGGCAGAGGAATTCTTCAAAAAAATGAAAACTTCTGAATACGTCGTGATTGATCAACTCAGAAAGTCCCCCTCTCAGGTCTCGCTTTTGTCCATGCTGATAAGTTCGAATGAGTATCACAAAGTGCTGATAAAGACGCTTAATAAAGCATATGTTCCGGCCGAGACCACGGTTGAGCAATTAGAAAAAATGGTGGAATGATTTTTTGAAGTCAACCGGATCTCATTCAGCAGAAATGACTTGCCTCCGGAAGGGGCTGCCCACAACAAAGATCTCCACTTGACCATTAAATGTGAAGGATACTACGTGAAAAGAATTATGGTGGATGGCGGATATGGGGTTGACATCTGCCCTCTCTCGACCTTGCAGAGAATGGAAATTGGGATGGAGAGGATTAGACCCAACAATTTTTTGCGTACGTGCTTTTGACGGCATCAAGAGGGACACGATAGGGGAGATTGATTTGGTCCTAACCATCGGCCCTGTGGATTTTGAAGTTACATTTCATGTCTTAGACATGGACACCTCCTACAATTATCTCCTGGGAAGGCCTTGGATCCATGCCGCAGGAGCCATACCCTCTACTCTCCACCAGATGGTTAAGTTTGTACACGAAGACCAAGAAATCGTGGTCCACGGGGAATATGAGCAATCAATTTACAGGGACCCATCAGTCACATGCCTGGAAGCTAAGGAAGGTAGCGAGCACATAGTCTACCAAGCTTTTGAGATCGTGGTCGCAGACTAGTGTGAGGAAGGAACCCCGTGTCCTCAACCCTTCTTATCAAACGCATCAATCATGGTCACTAATGACATGATCAAACATGGGTAAAATCCTGGAAAAGGGCTCGGGGTATCTTTGCAAGGCATTACAGAACCTATCACTTTGACTGCCAGCGAGAAATTCTTTGGCATAGGGTTTCAAACTACTACCGATGATGTTAAATGGGCTAATGAACGTAAGAACAATGGATGGGTCCTGCCTCAGCTGGTCCCGCATCTTGCCAAGATGTTTGTCAGGCCAAGGTACATAGAGGAAGAAGAAGAGGCCTTCACGGCCGAAGAAATTGAAGAGATCTGTGGGGCAATGAGACAAATGTTGTATGAGGCTCACATGGTCCAACCAGGGTGAAAGCTCAAGCACTACTAAGGTGCAATGCAATATATGGGGCTCGATGCCAAGCTTCAAAATTGGAAGGCTACTCCATTCCCAGTCAGGCGGTAATCCCGGTAGTTCAACCTTGCAATCTTTTCTGCATTCCGAGTTATTTCAGGGTGTAACTCGAATGCTTTTAGTTTATTGTCTTTTAAATTCCAATGTAAACCCTCTTATTTTCAAAATTCAATGAAATGAAATCAATATTTCATCGCCTATGAATCTCTTTCTTTATTCTTCCTGATTTTTGTTATTTTTCTTATCTCTTTTTTCAGTTCTAATAATGCAGACTTAAATAACATGACATGCTCGCGGACTTCATTCCCAGATCTTAATACGTTGTCTAACCATGAAATAATGAATCAAGAACCGGAATATGATGAAGATGAGGCTTTTAGGGAAATAAATTGAGAACTGGAACAATTCGAGAATAAGCCTAAGCCAAACTTAAATGAAACTGAGCCGGTTAATTTGGGTAGTTCGGAAGAGGTTCGAGAAACCATGATAAGCATTCACGCTGATAAAAGAACTAGGGATGCATTGATCCAACTTTTGTTAGAATTCAAAGACGTGTTTGCCTAGTCCTAGGATGATATGCCCAGACTGAGTGTTGATTTAGTAGTGCACAAATTGCCAACTTACCCCGGTTATCCACCTGTCCAACAAAAATAGAGAAAATTAAAACAGACATCAGTGACAAGGTCAAAGAAGAGGTCACTAATAGTTGAAAGACGGTGTAATCCGAGTGGTCCGATACACCACATGGCTGGCTAATGTTGTCCCAGTTCCGAAGAAAGATGGGAAAGTCCGAGTGTGTGTTGATTATCGGGATTTAAACAAAGCAAGACCCAAGGATATCTTTCCATTTCCAAACATCCACATCCTGGTTGACAATTGTGCCAAACATGAGATACATTCTTTCGTAGATTGTTACGCTGGGTATCACCAGGTTCTGATGGATGAAGAAGATGCAAAAAAGACGGCTTTCACCACACCTTTGGGTACTTACTGTTATCGGGTCATTCCATTCGATTTGAAGAACGCCGGGGCGACTTACATGAGGGATATGACCACTATTTTTCATGACATGATGCACCAAGAAATCGAGGTATATGTAGACGATGTGATCATTAAATCGAGAACGCAGGACGACCATGTGCAGCATTTGAGAAAATTCTTTGAACGTCTGCGCAAGTATGACTTAAAATTAAATCCATCTAAATGTGCATTCGGCATTCCATCTAGGAAGCTTTTGGGGTTTATAGTCAGTCGGAGGGTCATCGAAATAGATCCAACAAAGATAAAGTCTATTCGGGATTTTCCCCCTCCGAGAACCAAGAAAGAGGTCATGAGTTTGCTGGCAGATTGAATTACATCAGCAGGTTCATCGCTCAGTTGACATCCACGTGCGAGCCCATGTATAAGCTATTGAAGAAAGATGCGGTGATTAAATGGACATACGAATGCCAAGCAGCTTTCGACAAAATCAAAGAATATCTGTCAAATCCGCTAGTGTTGGTCCCACCCGAACCTGGAAGGACTTTGTTCTTATACTTGACAGTGTTGGAAAATTCTTTCGGATGTGTTCTCGGGCAACATTATGTGATCGGGAAGAAAGAACAAGCCATATACTATTTGAGCAAGAAGTTCACAAGTTATGAAGCCAAATACACTCTGTTGGAGAGAACTTGTTGTGCCTTGACTTGGGTTGCACAAAAGCTCAGACATTATTTGTTGGCCTATACCACGTATCTCATAACCAGGCTGGATCCTTTGAAATATATATTCCAAAAGTTGATGCCCACCGGGAGATTAGAAAAATGACAAATCCTGCTCACCGAGTTTGACATAGTCTATGTCACCCGCACTGTGATGAAATCTCAAGCCTTGGCGGATCACCTAGCTGAAAATCCTGTCGATGATGAATATCAACCCTTGAGTACTTATTTCCCGGATGAGGAAGTAAATTCAGTTGAGGTAACTCCAGAAGACACTAAAACCTGGAAAATGTTCTTTGATGGAGCCATCAATGCAAAAGGTGTTGGGATTGGGGCAATCTTGATTTCACCCACGGGACAACACTATCTAGCCACCGCCCGTCTTTGTTCTTCTGTACAAACAACACTGCTGAATACGAAGCTTGCAGAATGGGCATGAACATGGCAATTGATATGGATGTAGAGGAGCTGTTAATCATGGGAGACTCCGATTTGATCATTAAGCTAGCACAACGTGAATGGGAAACTCGGGATGTTAAGCTTCTTCCCTATAGACAACATATGGAAGATCTTAGCAAGCGATTCAAAGCCGTTGAATTCAGGTATATTCCTCGATTCCACAATGAGTTGGCTGATGCATTGGCTACCTTAGCTGCAATGCTGCCATATCCGGGCAATGTCTATATCAACCCTTTGGAGATTCAAATCCGAGAAAGACATGGTTATTGTAACACGGTTGAAATAGAACCCGATGTCCAACCATGCTCTCATGATATTAAAAGGTTCTTGAAAACAAAACAATACCCAGAGCAGGCCAATGGAGACCAAAAGAGAACCATTAGAAGACTCGCCAGCAGTTTCTTCTTGAGCGGAGAAGTGTTGTATAAGAGAACTCCCGATTTGAATCTGTTAAGGTGTGTGGATGCCAAAGAGGTTGAAAAGATTATGAAGGAAGTGCATTCAGGAGTATGTGGTCCACATATGACGAATACGTCCTTGCAAAGAAAATCCTACAGGCAGGATATTACTGGATGACCATGGAAAAAGATTGTTTCAGTTTTGTCCGGAAGTGCCATCAGTGTCAAATACACGGTGACTTGATTCGTGCGCCACCTTCAGAGCTACATACCATGTCATCACCTTGGTCGTTCATTGCTTGGGGAATGGATATCATTGGTCCAATCGAGCCGAGAGCTTCAAACGGACATAGATTTATCTTGGTCGCCATCGACTATTTCACAAAATAGGTGAAGCAGTCACATTCAAAGTCGTCACTAAGAAAGCAGTGGTGGACTTTGTGCATTCCAACATTATCTGTCATTTTGGTATTCCAAAAAATATCATTATCGACAATGCTGAAAATCTAAACAGTCACTTGATGAGGGAGGTATGTGAACAGTTTCAAATCACACACTGCAATTCCACTCCTTACCGGCCCAAAGCCAATGGCGCCGTTGAAGCAGCAAATAAGAACATCAAGAAAATCCTCTGAAAAATGATTCAAAGTTCTAGGCAATGGCACGAGAAATTGCCTTTTGCATTATTGGGATATCGCACGACCGTGCGCACATCAGTTGGAGCTACGCCTTATTTATTGGTTTACGGCACTGATGCCTTAATATCTGCAAAAGTCGAAATTCCCTCCCTTCGGATCATTGTCGAAGCTGAAATTGAGGATGATGAATGGGTCAAAACCCGACTGGAACAGTTAACTCTGATTGATGAGAAAAGAATGGCCGCAGTTTGTCACAGGCAGTTGTACCAACAAAGAATGGCTCGCGCCTATAACAAGAAAGTGCTGCCTAGGAACTTCGAAGTGGGGCAACTCGTCCTGAGACGTATCCTCCCGCACCATGAAGAGGTGAAAGGAAAATTTTCCTCAAATTGGAAAGGTCCATACATCATAAGAAAATTGCTACCTAAAGGGGCGTTATACTTAGGGGACATCGAAGGAAATGACCCCGAAACGGCTGCCAATGCATATGCAGTCAAAAGGTATTATGTTTGACCAATTCACGATGTTGACGCTTCCCGATTGAAATGTCGAAGGCTTTCATTCTCGCTATCCCGAAAAACTATCAACTTTTGTAAACCATTTTGAGCCATCTATCTTTTATTCATCACCCTCTTTGGAACCAAAATCATGAAAAAAAATCATCAGTCAAAACAAAAACAAAATATTTTCCTGAACTACGTTTGACTTGATTCCGAAAGGATACGTAGGCAGCCTCATCCTGGGGTTCACTCACACCAAAATAAAAATCCAAATTCCCCTGAAAATGATACTAGGGCAGATGTTATAACAGTTCGGCGATGATTTCGCCTGAAAGGTTCCAAAGTTGTAATTCACATTCTTTTTACCTAAATCCTGGTCAAGTCCTTCCGATCAATCGGTGAAGACGTCTGAAATTGGAGGATACAGTTAATGCAACCAAATGAGAGAAATTAAAATAAGAGAGTCTTATCGGTGAAAACCCGCACGGGCACCGTAACCCGACAGTAAGAAGAGAAATAAATGAGAGAGTCTTATCGGTGAAAACCCGCACGGGCACCGTAAGGCGACAGTAAGCAGAAAAATTGAAAATGAGAGAGTCTTGTTAGTGAAAACTCGCAAAGAGCACTACAAGGAGAAGGTGAGAAGAGAAATGAGAGAGGTTAGTTGGTGAAAAACCGCAAAGGGCACCACTGATCGAAAAGGATAATGGGTCACTAACATGGACACAGACCGGGGCAAGGTTTCTCAAATCTCGAGGTAATAGTTGTGATAAATTTCTGAGAGTTAGACAGTTTGCAGAGATCGGGCATCCAGTCCAAGAGGCATGTCATGTTCATTGAAGGTCGCACACACTCCAGATAAGTCCTTCTCTCCTTTCTCCCCGAAAGGGATATTCCTTGTCTAAGTACAGTTTCCCGTTCTCTTGTTTATTTTCTTTCAATCCCTTTCAGTTTAACTCTGTTCCTAAAAGTAGCAAAGAAAGAATGGCAAAGCTGATTTATAGGGCTCTCATTTGACACGGGCTAATATGCAAAAGGCACCCAGCCTCATCAGGGGGAATCGAGTCGATCTCGACTGGCCATAGCGGCCGAGGCTTCAAACTCAAAACCCTTGAAAGGAGAAAATCAAATTGAGGTTCCTATAAAGGAGAATGAAGTTTAAAGGTTGAGTCCCACGTGGCTAACCATCTTGGAAAATTTTGAAAAACCGAAATACTCCAAATGCTCTAAAGTTAAAGTTGGAGGAAAAGTCAGAAATGAAAGGCCAACAAAGGCAAAATAAAGTCAAAAATGTTGGATCCAACGCGACCAACCGCCATGGAAAAGTTTCGAAAGGCCAGGGTCTCCAAGGTTAGAAATGAAATCAACCCCCAACAAGCAGCAGTTGAGATCTTCGTCAAAAGGACGGGCTGAAATCAAGTGGCTGAAAATCAAGGCCGCAAACTAACCATCGTTTCAAACTGACAAATTGTTCTTTGTTTGAAAAATGGGAAACAGGTGCAACCCGAAAGCAACCTTGCAAGGAGTAGGTGCAACCAAAAGAAGCCGTGCAAGAGCTAGAAGTGGCTCTGCAACGACAATTCCAAAAAAGGGAAGTCTCCTCTAAAAATTCTTTCCCGCATTTACTCATTCTCTGAAAATAAAATGAAAAAAAAGGGAAGAAGAAGAAGAAGAAACGATGTTGAAAATAATTCAATCCCTAACTACACCTTTTCCAACATAGGGTCTCACTCCCTAGTTGACACCAGCATAACCTGGTGATCTTTTTCGTGACAACAGCATAACCTGTTGATCTTTCCCAGACGCCAGCATAACCTGGTGATCTTTTCCTTGGAAACAACATAACCTGTTGATCCTTCCCAAATGCCAGCATAACCTGGTGATCTTTTTTTTCCTGCCAACAGCATAACCTGTTGATCTTTTCCAGATGCCAGCATAACCTGGTGATGTTTTTTCCTGACAACAGCATAACTTGTTGATCTTCTCCTGACACCAGCATAACCTGATGATCTTTTTCTTGACAACAACATAACCTGTTGATCTTCTCCCGACACCAGCATAACCTGGTGATCTTTTTCTTGACAACAGCATAACCTGTTGATCTTTTCCAGACGCCAGCATAACCTGGTGATCTTTTTCTTGGCAACAGCATAACCTGTTGATCCTTTCGAGATGCCAGCATAACCTGGTGATCTTTTCCTGACAACAACATAACATGTTGATCTTTTCCAGACGCCAGCATAACCTGGTGATCTTTTCCTGACAACAGCATAACCTGTTGATTTTTTCCAGACGCCAGCATAACCTAGTGATATTTTCTTGACAACAACATAACCTGTTGATCTTTCCCAGACGCTAGCATAACCTGGTGATCTTTTCCTGAAAACAACATAACCTGTTGATCTTTCTAGACGCCAACATAACCTGGTGATCTTTTTCTTGATAACAGCATAACCTGTTGATCTTTCCTAGGCGCCAGCATAACCTGGTGATCTTTTCCTGATGACAGCATAACCTGTCATTTTCCAACATAGGGTCTCCAATCCCTATTTGATTTTACTATTAGATATAGGGTATCCACTCCCTAGTCTACATTCATTCCGGGTACACCATCCCCGGCCTTTCATTGCTTTAAATAATAAAGTAGTATAGAATTTGTTACAATAACACACGAAATTTTTCTAGTGAAAACTAGGGCTGAAAATTTCGTTCATTTATTCTTGATTTTGCGCAGATTACAATTTAGGACAATGGATTCGAGATGACCAAAAGAAGAAGTTTCGATCCAGAATAAAAGAAAAGAAGAAAAAGAGAAAGCCAAACCCAAAGTATAGAAGTGAAGAAGACGTGAACTACTCAGGACAAGATTGGAGACATCCGTTTTGTATATTCCACCTTAATCCAGAAGACGAGAAGATGAAACTAGCATCTGCAGCTGACAAATATCAAGATCTGGGTCAGAGTCAGCAAAAGCCAAGACTCAAGACCAAGCATTAGAATAAACAGATAGGGATCTTGTAACTAGTAGCAGATAGGCTTAGTTAGTCTTTTTTATTTTTCTACTTTGGTGTAATAAGGAGCTCAGCAACAATAACAGCAGCAACAACCGCAGTGCAATCACAGTTATCCGGTAGTCCCAGCTACCAAAACTCCCAGAACTACACCGACCTGATTCCTTTATAGCCAAGGATATGTAGGCAACCTTTGAATCAAGGTTCGGTCAAATTTTTTCAAAGTGTTTCGCATGGAGTATTTAAACGGGTAAACGTTGTTCATAACTTCTCACTTTGTCTTTGCCCAAAAACTCTTCGTGTTTACGAGCAAAGAGGGGCAGCTGTGAGCATGTAATTTTTCACCTACTAAATACTCCTACAAAATTTGATATATAAATTAATTTTATAGATTTTTGTGTGAATTTAGTGTGTATTTATGAATTTTTTGCATTTTTTATCATAATTTATCTTTTAAATTTATAAAATAAAATAACAAAATATCTAAAACTTTTGTCTTGCATAATTAGGTTTTTGGTTTAAATTAACACTTAGTGACACTATTTAATCACATTTCTTAGAAGAAAAATCACAAAAAATCGGGTCTTTTAATAATAATTGGTATTAGCATTTAAAATTAATGTTCTTACTTTTTATAAATTAATTTAGACTCATTATCTAAATAATATAGGAAAATAATTAATTGATTCCATGGGTTAGCTTTATTTTTAGTAATTTAACTAGGTTTATTGTAATTTGGTTCATGGATTAAAATAAGGGCTAAAAATCGGACTGGGCCACTACACCCAAGCCCAATCCCTTCCTAAACCCCAATTACACCCAGCCCAAAATGCCTAACCCGTCCAAACCCCACACTTAACTAAACGACCCCATTTTTTACCCCTCCCCACCCCAGCCGTTGGATCATTTTGAACCAACGGCTCACAACTCCACACCCCCTCTACTATATAAGTGTCCTAACACACCCCACCCCCTCAGAACTCACCTCCCAAAAACCTCCCAGCTCGTCTCCTCGTCTCTCTAACCCCTCACCATCCACCACCGTGGTCCGCCGGCCAGAAATCGCCTACTGGCGGCGGACCACCTCTAAAATAAACCAAACTCACCCTAGACTATCTCCTCATCACCCTCAACCCCAATCTATCCTTAATTTTCCCAAAAAACCTCTCCAAACCGGGTAATTTCATATCTAAAAATCTGAAAAACCTAAAATCTCTCGCCGGTTGATTTTAGGCGAACCAATGGCTCAAACCTACATGAGTCAATGGCTCTTGAAAAGAGCAATTGGCACATGTGGGTTTGATTCATTTTCAAACCCCGCCGGAATCCGGCCAAAGTCCGGCGACCTCGACTTTTTCGGCCAAACTTTTCCTTCTAACTGGTACCCTCTCTCCCTTATTTCTTTACTTATTTGTTTACTGAAATCGTTTGCTTAGGTTTAGTTTTATATTTTTCTTTTAGTTTCTGATTTTTACTGATTGGCTTTCATTTCTTTGTTATTGAACACTGTTTTTGCACTTAATTATAGGTTTACTTGTTGATATTGCATAACTCAATGGATTTTAGTTTTAGGGTTTCCCAATATTTTGGTTGTTTCCCAAGTTTAATAGCTTAGTTATTCACACACGTTAAGGACCACTTGAATTAGTTAGTTTAAGCTCTGAAAATAATTCACTAAGGATCAAATGGTTAGGTTTATTTCAATTCACTTTTGAAGACGTTTATTTTTCAGCTTCTTCATTAGTGTTAGCTATTAAGCTTAGTCTCTTAATTAGGTCAAAATTAGTCAACTTAATAAATAACTTAGCCCTGAACACTAAGAGGTAATTTCAGGGATATTTCAGGGTAGTTTAGGAATTTTAGGTGAGGAATCTTGGTTGTAACAGCTCAAGAAACTTCTAGAATGAGGATAAACATCAAAATAAAATAAGAAAATATTTAAATCAGATTTTTCTGAGTAAAAACAGTAAATTTCAGGGGTAAAAAGGGCTGTAAAATAGAAGAACTTTCCAGAAATAGTACAGTTGTCCTAGCTGTTACAAAGATGCTGAAAATAGGATAAGGAGGACAGCTGTACTGTACTATTTTCAGGTTTAAAAGATAAGGAATATTCCTAAAATACAACATCCCTAGGCAGCCTATATATAGGCTATTCTATTTCTGAAAACACACACAATTACAGATATCTATTCTGAAAATTTACAAGAACAAAATTCTGCACACACACTACTCTGAAAAACACACTTTTACTTTGAAAAAGCACAAAGAACATTATGAAAATATAAAGATGAGCACAAAAACATGCTGAAAACTGGTTCTCCTCTAGCTAAATTTTCTCTGAAAAACTGGTTTCTTAGCTGTATTTCTGCTTCAAAATATTGGTTCCTTGGAGCTGGTCTGTTTCTAGATTTTCTTTCTGGGATGTTGTTGTGTTAGTGCTGTTGATTAAGATCCAAATTCTTCTATTTTTCTGACCTTTATTTGGTCAGTTTTTCTTGCTGTTTTTTTCACTCATAAGGTATGTAACAGCTTGTCCCAACCCCAATTTCTAAGCCGGCCGTGATGGCGCCTATCACGGAACTAGGCTAGCCAATTATTTCAGATTATCAATATATTTCATAATTTGCCCAAACATTAGCAGATTTTAAAATAGCAGGATGAGATGAACAAATTATACATTTCCCCAAAAACCTGGAGTCAACTGTCATGAGCATCTAAGATGTAAATACACGTACAATATAATGACTTTCTACAACAAAAGCCTGAGGCACAAAAGACCAAAAAAAAACTATGATCTGAGGGAAGGAAAGGAGGTGAGCTGGGGACGTTGAGCAGCTACCTCGATCATCGAACAACTCCAAGCTCGTCCGAAAATTAACTAGTGAGATGGTCCGGTACCTGGATCTGCACACAGAGATGCAGGGAGTAACTTGAGTACGCCAACTCAGTAAGTAATCAAAGTAACTAAAAACTTGAGTGTATTGACGAGCATTTAAATCATGTGAAACCATTTAATGAATAACAGTGGAAATGAATAAATCAAGTCGAGAATCTACAATTCCGAATATTTCATAAAACTCCGGTTTCCATTTAAAAATCTTGTATAAAAACATTTATCCAACATTTATCAAAAGAGGCTCAGTGAAAAGAAGAGTGAAAACAACATTTTCATAAAATATAAGCCCTTCGGGCACAGTATCACTCACAATAAAGCCTTTCGGGCAATCCTATCAGTTACTCGTGACCGCACTATCAGTATCTCATGCTCTCACTTAGACACTCGTACTCAGCAAGTACCATGAATACACATAACTGTTGCGGCGGGCGGCCCCATCCAACACATATATATCTAGATATATCTATACTGCTGCGGCGTGCAGCCCGATCCTTATAACATACGCTGCGGCATGCAACCCGATCCATATAATAGTCGACTGCGCTCACTGGGGTGTACAGACTCCTGGAGGGGCTCCTTCAGCCCAAGTGCTATATCTGCTGCGGCGTGCAGCCCGATCCAGTATGTATATTATTGCGGCGTGCAGCACGATCCATATATAACATATATTGTTGCGGCATGCAGCCCGATCCATATATATATATATATATATATATATATATATATATATATATATATATATATATATATATATATATATATATATAGCTGCGGCGTGCAGCCCGACCCATATGTAATATATAACATATATATTGCTGCGGCGTGCAGCCCGACCCATATGTAATATATAACATATATATTGCTGCGGCGTGCAGCCCGACCCATAACTATCCTCACATACTCAGCTCTCGGCATGGACATATATATTGTTGCGGCGCGCAGCCCGATCCTTTACTATCATCACATACTCGGCTCTCGGCCTAACTCAGTCATCCTAACAAGCCACTCGGTCAATTCATCTCAACTCACTGGACTCAGCCCAAAATACTTCTCAAGGTTTCAAAGCAGAGTAATAATAGTGAAAATAACAACAAGTGGTAAACATGACTGAGTTCACAAATGTTATATCAGGATAGTGGTAGAATAATGTAAAAGTACCCCTGAGGGTCTAAACAGGTCGGCAAAAGGTCCCAAACATGGCTCACAGCCCATAAACAAGTATAAACTTCTAAAATACAGGATATCGCATGATTTCAAATCGAATACGCGGCTAAATAGTCGCTACGGGACGAACCAAGTCATGATCCCTATCGGTGCATGCCCCCACGCTCGTTATCTAGCATGTGCGTCACCTCATTCTCCAAAACAATATCAAATAACGGGGTGTCATACCCTCAGGTTTAGAGTTACAATCGTTACTTACCTCAAAACATCCCAAAACCTACTCCGCGATGCGCTTGCCCCTCGAATTGGCTCCCAAATGGTCCGAATCTAACCAAAATCAGATTAACATCATCAATATACGCTAATGGAACAATACCCAATCGAAGAATATAAATTTTAGCACAATTCTCGAAATTCGGCCAAAATCGAGCCCCGGGCCCACATCTCATAATTCTATAAACTTTTATATCACTAGAACCTCATCCTTCAATGATTCTACACATACCAAGAACACCACAATCAGACCAAAATTGCGCACTCAAATCACCAAAAGAATTTTTCAAACTTCCTCCCATTTTTCCCAACTTTTCTACTTAAGTTCCTCAAATTTCAAGCCTAATCCGTCACAATATAACATAGAAACTAAAACCTCTGGGAAACTTACCTCCACTGAAGACCCTCGAATTTTTACCTCAATTTGCTCTCAAACCAGCTCAACCCGCATGCAACAATGGAAGAAATGCCCAAAATTTCGCGACGGCACCTATTTATATTTTCTGTCCAGTTAATCCGCACCTGCGGACCATTTTTTGCACCTGCGGTCCCAGGTGTGCACCTGCGAAATCCCACTAACAGTCCAAACTTCACACCTGCGATTAAGGCTGGCAGGTGGGTCGGGCCTGACCCGGGACCGGACCGGGCTCGCGACCCATGTGGACTTGTGGGCTAAACGGGCCGGGTCGTGGCGGGTCCGGTCTAGACAGGCCTGTGAGCCCATATGGGGTGGGCCTAGGGGAGGGACCGTGAGCCCGAGCCTGTTTAGCCCGGGACCGGCAGGCGGGCCTGGGCCGGTTCAAACGGGCCAAACGGGCCTTCGGGCCCAACGGCTATTTTAAAAAAAAAATTAGTTATTTAAAAAATGGCCAACAGTCAGAATTTTAAAATCTAGTCGTTGGCCCTTTAATTTTAGTCATTTGGCCCCCAAGCTTTGTTTTAACCCCAAATTTTTTATTATTACACTTTTTCCCTATTCTCAACTATAAATACCCCCTCATTCTTTTATTTTTACTCACAAAATCATCAATCTCTCTCTAATTTTCTTCTATAATTACTTGCTTTATTATTGCAATTTGTGAAAAATTGTGAAGTTGGTGAATTGAAGTATTCAAGTCTTCAACATTATACAATTTTCAAGAAGTTGTTCGTCAATTCGGTAAACTCGTTCCAACTCTTAAGTTTTAATATTATAGTTTTGTTTGTTTAATTTGTTTTCCTTATAATTAATATGGACTTTTCTTTGAAAAAAATGTTTGGTGGTAAGGGAAAATCTAAAATTGGTGAATCTAGTAGGCAAGCTACTACTACTCCCCCGGCCCCGGCTCCCCGACCTAGACCTGTTACCCGTCCTCCTCCACCTGTTATTCTTGATAGTGATAACCCTTGTTTTCAATTTACCGATAGTCAATTTATACATGATCTTACACCAGGTTCACAATTAAATGATGAATATATGAATTCTCTTTATGGTATTCCAGAGGAAAATGTTGATTTAGATGAAACGCAACCGGATTTAGATGATACACCTACTAGTCCTGTTGCTAACCAAACTGATAATAATCCAAATGATGCCCCGGCTGACCCTCCTGTAGTAACCCCTACTTTTAATAGACAACCTTCTAAACGGTCCGAAACATCTCTTGTTTGGCACTTTTTTACTCAACTAAGAGATCAAAATAAGGCTAAGTGTAAAACTTGTGGTGTCTTGATATCTCATAAATTTACTGGAGACCGTGGCGGTACGGGTAGTTTGAGCAGACACATAATGAAATACCATAATGATAAAACTAGATTACTTCAAATGAAAGCTAGGCAAGAGGGGACAAGTGTAGGTACCCAGGAAATTAACACTAGTACCGGTTCAAATCTTGTTCAACCGGGAATTAACACTATTATCGGTGGCATTTTGTGTTACGATCCAAATAAAGATCGTGAAGAATTGGCAAAAATGGTTACTGTTATGTGCTTACCATATAGTTTTTCTTCTAACCCTCACTTTGTCCATTATATTAGAAGAATTTGTATTCCTACTTTTAAAGGATGGCCTCGCACAACCGTAAATGCTGATATTTATAAATATAAACATGAATATGAACAATATTTGCGTTATTTATTTACTCATATTAGTAATCGTGTTTCTATTACTACTGATATTGGTAGGAGTGGTACTGACTGTGATTATTTTAATGTTACCACTCATTGGATTGATGAGGACTGGATAATGCAAAGACGCATTATTACTTATAGAATAATTACTTCAAGTCACACAAGTAAGTTTATTGCTAAGACAGTTTTAGATATTTGTAGATATTTTTGCATTAGAGATAAAATAATGTCAGTTTCAATGGATAATGCTTCTA